>JAMXBD010004122.1:0-83351 GCA_024138025.1 Combretum micranthum
TACAACATCCACCATCAAAAGCTTGATCTAGAGTCATTAAACCAAGCCTTGAAGTTCTTGTGGTAAGTGTGTTCTTCAACTTTATTTTCTATGCATGAATATGTAGTCTTGATGCCATATTTGTTTAAATTCATGCTCCATGATGTTTTGATGGTATATGATGTGTTATAGGACTAGAGTGGTTAGTTTTATGAGCTTAGGATGAGTTTTGAAGTGTTGGAAGTGTTGGTGAATGCATATGGTTGATGACTAAGTGTTGGGTGTAGTTATTTGGGGTTTGAAGTATGATTTGTGTATGATGATTTATGGAGTGTTTGATGTTTTGAGTTGGAGTTTATGTTGTTTGAATAATGTAATGAACATATAACAAGCTTTGGCAAACTTGGAATGAGTTTAAGAGAAATTTGGAAGTGTAAATTTAACATGAAAAACAGAGGAGCTTAAAGGAATTTTCGCAACCTGTCACAGAGTTTACGCCAGCAAAGTACGCTGGCGGTATTGAAGGTACGCTGCCGTGTACATGAGGAATTTGGCGTGTTGAGGATGCACTCAGGGACCAGATTGGTCGACCTTTAACGCTGGCAAATTTGTACATCTACGCCACCGGCGTTGAAGTCCAGCGTTAGTTTCCCTGTTTCGCAGCCTGTTTGTAATTTAGCCATAACTTTTTCATCCGACCTCTGTTTGAGGTGATTTAAGTTGCGTTGGAAAGATTAAAAAGAGATCTACAAGTTTCATGTTTTAAGATTTTACAAATTACAAAAGTATAAGTACTTAAATTTTAATTCTTTCCAGCTAATACACTTTCCAACAAAGTTTAAAACTTATTGTTGTTTGCTAAAAGTTGTTCAAAGCTTGATAAATGGTCATTTAAGTATTTGTTGAGTATTGTATGATAATATATGATATCTAAATGCTATGTGATGATGTTATAATGATTTATTTGATTTTATTTGGATGATTATACTTGAGATTTGATGAACATATATATACTTGAACTAAGTGTGAGTTTGTAATTATCTTTTTTTTTTTTTTACAGTGATTGATTCCCTTTCGGTTATTCCCATTGACTCTCAAGCTAGTACAGGTACGCAGTAACTAGCTTGTCTCTATGTTAGGACAGGCATTTATGAAAACTATATATATTAAGAAAAAAACTTAATTGTGAGTGTTGATTTGTGTTTTACGCTGTTAAATCCAATCCCTGCCCAGGGTGGCATGAGTGCCTAGGGGCTTCCCCTCACAGATTGGGTGAGCTTGGGGTGGAATTGGTATCCGGTTCGGGGAGCGGCACCCTGCTCAGATTGGGCATGGTAGATTTAGGTGTTTTCTGTAAAATTATCTAGAACGATATAAGTATCCGAGCTACTTATATCAACCCCCTGAGTCAAGGTTGTTACTTAGGATCCCCCCACTATCCTTGTTGCCTGGAATTTGAATACTCCCATGTTGAATTACTAACTAAAGACTAAATAATAATTGAATGGTTGTTGCATCTTGCATTTAGTTAAGGCTTGTGTGAATCATCTCGCTTTTGTTTTCGTTACTTGTGTACTGGGCCTCTGGTTCATATTTTATCTATTTCAGGTGAGGATCTTGATGAGTCTTATGCGAGCTTGGGTATGGTCCTGATTTTGAGGATTTTCTGGAGGAGTTTGAGGATTAGAGATGGCCCTGGACTGGTTGGAGCCCAATCTTTTTGTAATAGACTAGATATATAGGTTGGATAGTTGTTTTATATAGTTCTTGATTAACTATATGTTTTGTAGTTTATAGTTGTTTATATAGTTCTTGATGAATTATATGTTTTGTAGTTTTGCTAAGGCTTGTAAGAAGCCTTTTGGTTGTAATATATATATGTATGTATGTATGTACCTAGCTTGTATAACCTGAGCTATTTTGTTATAATGTTTGTATATATATGGTATTGTGTTTTGAAAGTAAGCTATTAAGTAATAATTTTCAAAATGACTTATGTTGTGAAATTAGACAAACAATTCATCAAACATTTCTTCTCGGACAACCTTACATATAATTCTGCAGATTATATGTGGTTGGGGAACTGTTATCACTTATTTTAAATATAGGGGTGATAGCGGGTCCTTACAATGTATATATAATATATTATTAAGGTTCGTACCTGTAATATATAATTGTAATTTATATTATCATATAAATTTTGTTATTTTTTTCTTTCCTTTTTTTTTAATCACGACTTTATAATTATTTATATGAGTAATAAAATACTTTTTAAACAATTGAGGTTTATTTCTATGTTCATTAACGTGGTCTTATTATTTCCATTTTTGCTATATAAACAATATAATAACCATTCAAGGCTTACTTATTTATGCTCTATTAAATTCCTTGGTTACACTGTTTTATTCTATTCTTTACAGTGAATGGGCAATAAGTTTTTTCACATGTAAAGTCACAAGAAAAAAAAGAGGTAAAATTGGAATCTATTTATAAACCCTTGCTTTAATGTCTTATTTTTATATAATATTTTTATGATTGTGGAAAAAATTAGGTTATTTCAAAAGTATAATTTAAGTAAATTATTATAGTCAAATAGGATGTTGTCGGTTGAATATAATAAAAAATAGAATATATTATAGTATATGATATTTGTTAGAAACTTAAAAAAAAAGAAGAAACAATTTTTATCTTTTAATTTTGAAATTTTTTATGAAGGTTTAGAGTTTATAAAGACTTATTTATAATAGTGAATGATCTTAAAAAGCAGGTCTTTATGCAATATTCCAAACAATTTGCTAGCTAGTTCTATCTTGCTTTAGGATTGCTAACCTTAATTTTTTTAGTTTTGTATAGTTTTCGTGATCTTTCATTTTATTATCGTATAAAATCTAATAAATTGTGTTTTATCAACAGGAGCATGTTTAATCAATAAATGTGGGTCATTAGAGTAGTGACACATTTCAACTGGAATTAGTTGAAGAAATATGGATATTTTAAATTTCAAGTATTTGAATTTTTTTTGGCAAAAATGGTTAAATTAAAGATCTTATAAAGAAATTAAAGGGACAAAAGAAAAGAAATACAGCTAAAGTTTTTACACATTTTCCTAAAAAAAATGTTTTCGGCAAGAAGTTTTCAGAAGAAAACAAAAATATTAAAATCAAAAACAGAAAAGTTCAAAAAAAAAAAAGAGAAAAAAGAAAAGCAAAAACCTATTTTGAAGGAAAGGAGAATAAAATAGGAAATTAATTTTTTCTTTTTTTGCCAAAGTAGGATAAGGAACTTAAATTGACCTATATCTCCTTATTCCAAAACAATTCCTTAGTTGCCGTCAGCACTTCTTGGAAGGCATTCCTCAGCAAGGAAGCTTCTTTTTTTTTTTGTTTCAATTTTAATACTTCTATTTAACATCCAACATACACATTTACCTATTCTACATTTATTCAATTTATGCAAATTAAATTAGGACACTTCCAAGATTGATCTTTGATAAAAGAAATAATAAAATTTAAAAACGGATAAAGGAATCGTTTTATCCCACTTTAATGGCTATATAAATTTTACTTCTTTCAAAATCAAAACATCATTTCATTTATGTCAATTACTTTCCCCTTTTCATACTATAATCATCATCCTTTCTCATTAATAATTCCATAATAACTTACTCTTTATTGCAGGTATCATTGAATTTCTTGTTCATTTCATTTAATAAAGTAATTTTTAACAACATAAATGCTATCTTAAAGAATAAAAAAAAATGATAATTTGAGTTTTCTAGAAATTTAAGATTTTTATTTTTAGTAAATAAAGCTTCAATTTGGAATTTAAAGTTGTTCAAGTAAAAAATAATAAAGACATAAAATCGTAAAATGGAGCATATCTTGTTTTTTTTTTTAATTAAAAAAGTACCAACACACTAAAGATTTCATAAAAGTGAAAGCCAATATTAAATGGTCTAATTCATAATAGCAAATATGCAAATACATATAGATTAACAATAAATGAATAAAAAAATTTCCCAAAAATAAAAAATTTTACTTTGTGCATTTAATTTTTAAGTTTAGTGTCATTAACTTTTCTCTTTTTATAGGAAAATAAACGTTTTTTTAGGTAACTTCATTTTCATCTCTTTTATACCATATGTATATCAAATTGTCACATTTTATTTGAAAATGAAGAGGGGGAAAGAAGTTTTAAATAGATGTCTTTTTAAGAATTTGAAAATTCTTAAATGGATATCCTTTTCTTTTATTAAAAAAAAAAAGATAGCCCTAAACTTATATTCACTAGTTTCAAAAATTCTTATTTTAAAAAAAGTTTTAACGCATATTAGTGATTAAAATTAGGGTTATGTCATATTTTTCCAAGCGGATATTTGCTCATACAGTTTGATTCCTTTGGAACTGCAATCCACTCCGATGGACCTTAGGTCATGATTCGTAGACTTACAAGAGAAAAATCGGTTGGTGGACATTGAGGGTGTGTCCAGCACAACAATTCCAATGCTTAAATTTGTAAATGAATAAGGATGCTCAATATCTAAATAGATCGAGAAAATCATAATTAAACATTAGATGATAGGAGATATATTACTGCTCTATGAAGGATCGAAATAAATCAACATTTTAAAATAAACAATTCTTTTACATGGCATGCTTGTGTTTGTTCACATAATTATTATATTAAATAATATAATAAAAAACAAAAATATAAATATTTAAAAAATCCGAAAAAGGAAAAAAATGAAAAGAATTAAAATAATTACAGCTAGCCATCAAAGGTTGGGAGGTGTCTATCAATTCCTAGAGCGGTCACCCATGAACTCTATTATATTTGAAAAGATATAATAATAATAAAGTATAAAAGATGATATCACAAATGGAACTTGAACTTTAAAAAAATATATAATTAAGTATCTAAGCTTTGAAAAAGATCAATTTAGTATCTAGATTTTAAAATTGATCAATTTGGTGAAAAAAAACTTTCAAAATAATCAATTTAGTACCTAAATTTTGAAGTTGATCAATTTTATACAAAAAAACTTTAAAATTAACCAATTTAGTACCTGAAAAAACTTATAGAGGTGTTGTTGGATAATATCACAAATTGTACCTGAACTTTAAAAAAAATATACAATTAAGTACCTAAACTTTGAAAATGACCAATTTAGTGTCAAAACTTTGAAATTGATCAATTTGATACTTGAAAAGATTTGAAGAGATACTGTTAGCCAGCATGAAAAGTTTTTTAGGTACTAAATTTATTAATTTCAAAGTTGAGATACTAAATTGATCTATTTCAAACTTCATGTACCTAATTATACATTTTATCAAAATTCAAATATAATTTATAACCTTAGCCCCGAAGTAGAAATAAGAGTAAGATACACCTCTTTTCATGGATAAAGTTAACCATGCGTTTTATCAACTCATTGTCATGAATGACACCATTCGTGTCCACTGAGAAAAGATAAATATGCTTTAGAATGAAATCTTGTATATATTTTTTGTTTTCTTTAAACTATTTCCAATATCAACAAATCTAATAGGAGGTTCTGGATTACAAAGTGGGAAAAAAGCCTAGGATGTTGGTTCTTATTTTCTGGTTAAGAAAATTATTAATCTTGAAAAGTCAATTCATTTTAATCTCCATGAAGCAATATATCTCTCTTTTACTGTCTTATGATTAATTTTGATTTTTTTCCCCCTGTCTACTATTCTTGAAGATCTAATTGATTTGTTTTTTTCTTTCTACTTTTTTCAAGTTTTTACTTTATTTATTATAATATAATTTAATATGATTACATGGATGAATCAGAACGTACGATGTGTTATATACTAACCGAAATTTGACCATGTTAGAAAAGTCCCAATTTTTAGTGTTAGAAAATTTAACAGGTTAGGGGAATTGAATAGTGAAACGGTAAAAGTTGAGACTAAAAACTAATCAAGCACTATTATTTATTACTAACATCCATTTAAGATAACATTGATTTTATAGTTTCAAATAATATTGTTTTCATTATTAAATATGCATGCGTTATAAGAAACTTAATGCATGCATTCATGCCTAAATAGGGATACGGTCGAATAGTTATAGGGTTTTGGCCTATTTGATCCATTTAAAACCTTAGAGGATTTTAGAATTGGGTTTAAATATGTAGCTAAAACCTTGTAGGGTTTTAGAATCAGGTTTCGATCTTATAAAATATCCAATGATTATTTGACGATCCAATATTAAAATTTTTAAAAAAAGAAAATTCATAAAAAGGCTAAAGCTATTAAAAAATGAGCTAAATTACACTAGAAAGTTATAATATTTGGAGGTAAGTTTAATCATGACTTTATAATTATTTATATGAGTAATAAAATACTTTTTAAACAATTGAGGTTCTATTTCTATGTTCATTAACGTGGTCTTGTTAATTCCATTTTTGCTATATAAACAATATAATAACCATTCAAGGCTTACTTATTTATGCTCTATTAAATTCCTTGGTTATACTGTTTTATTTTATTCTTTACAGTGAATAGGCAATGAGTTTTTTCACATCTAAAGTCACACAAAAAAAAAAAAAAAAGAAGACGTAAAATTGGAATCTATTTATAAACCCTTGCTTTAATGTCTTATTTTTATATAATATTTTTATGATAGTGGAACAAATTAGGTTATTTCAAAAGTATAATTTAAGTAAATTATTATAGTCAAATAGGATGTTGTCGGTTGAATATAATAAAAAATAGAATATATTATAGTATATGATATTTGTTAGAAACTTAAAAAAAAAAGAAAACAATTTTTATCTTTTAATTTTGAAATTTTTTATGAAGGTTTAGAGTTTATAAAGACTTATTTATAATAGTGAATGATCTTAAAAAGCAGGTCTTTATGCAATATTCCAAACAATTTGCTAGCTAGTTCTATCTTGCTTTAGGATTGCTAACCTTAATTTTTTTAGTTTTGTATAGTTTTCGTGATATTTCATTTTATTATCGTATAAAATCTAATAAATTGTGTTTTATCAACAGGAGCATGTTTAATCAATAAATGTGGGTCATTAGAGTAGTGACACATTTCAACTGGAATTAGTTGAAGAAATATGGATATTTTAAATTTCAAGTATTTGAATTTTTTTTGGCAAAAATGGTTAAATTAAAGATCTTATAAAGAAATTAAAGGGACAAAAGAATAGAAATACAGCCAAAGTTTTTACACATTTTCCTAAAAGAAAATGTTTTCGGCAAGAAGTTTTCAGAGGAAAGCAAAAATATTAAAATCAAAAACAGAAAAGTTCAAAAAAAAAAAAAGAAAAAACCTATTTTGAAGGAAAGGAGAATAAAATAGGAAATTAATTTTTTCTTTTTTTTGCCAAAGTAGGATAAGGAACTTAAATTGACCTACATTCCAAAACAATTCCTTAGTTGCCGTCAACACTTCTTGGAAGGCAAGTTTTCCTTAGCAAGAAAGCTGGTTTTTTTTTCAATTTTATTTCTTCGATTTAAGATCCAACATCCACATTTACCTATTCTATATTTATTCAATTTATGGAAATTAAATTAGGACACTTCCAAGATTAATCTTTGATATACCATATAAACCACTTCCCCAACCCATTTCAATTTACCTTTGTGGAAACAAGAGACTGAATCTTGAAATATTGGTTCTGGATATCTTAGCATTGTTGTTTATTCAATGGCCACCATCAAAGATTGGAAGCTCTATCCAACTTTGATGCTTCCAGTTTCCAGTTGCAATAAACAAGAAAAGGAAGAAGAAAAGACTGATTGGCTTTCACTCTTGAGTTTAATAGACCATAAACAGCATGAAATCCCACTCTTATCTGGAACCTTTTTCGAAGCCGCTGCGTTGGGTGCTCACACGGATGGCTTGTGTTGTTAGACGAGCAATGTGATCCCTACCTTCTCCAACCTCTCCATAAACAATTGATTCGTCTTCCACCACTCAAAACCTTTCCCTGCATATTTCAACTATGCAATACAAAGGATGGCTCTTTGGCTGCCTATTACAAGCCCTCCAGGATTTTTGGGATCTTTGAGAGTTCTGGCCTGGTCTCCCTCAAAAATATTCGGGAAAGTTTTATCTCCAAGGCCATCTTGTCTTCAGACCCTAAGACCAATGCCGATTCCAGCGTTATTGTGATATATAGTGATGAATCGAAGCTTGCATTCTGTCATATTAAAGACAAGTCTTGGACTGAATTGGGAAGTCATGGGCACTCTTACTCTGATGTAATATGCTATAATAAAACTCTATTCGCACTATCGATAATGGTTTTGTAGATGTTTGGGATATGAACGAGAGCTGCCCTGTCAAAGTCATGGGTATAAAATCTAGTTTACCCAAAAAATGTCAGAAAAGTGGTTATCCATGAGGGGTTTAATCTCTACTCATATATACTTAGTGGAGGCAAGTGGTCAACTTCTCTTGGTTGTTCGTTTCATTGGTGAATTCGTGAATGGGGATGGCATCCCTGTAGAAGAATGTGATCTCCTTACTGAAGAAGACACACATCCTTTGGTATGCCCATATAGACCCTTGAATTTCAGGTTTACACATTGGATATGAGTTTCGAGGAGTGGATCAGCGTCAATTCAATAGGTGATCACATCCTTTTTCTTGGTGGGAATCACTCGGTGTCTCTTAGGAATCAGGATTGTCCTCAATGTGAAGGGAACTCCATTTTTTCACGGATGATTATTGGGATCGAGTGAATGAAGATTATTTGTATGGAGGGCATGACATGGGTGTTTACAACTTGAAGACTAAAAGTGTGGAGCCTTTTTATCATGCCGAATCTGACAGGATAGAACCACCTCCCTTTTGGATCATCCCTTCACGTTTTTCCCTTAGATAAATTTGCAATTTAAACTAAGCACTTTAAAGTTTTATTAGGCTCATTGATGAGCTGACATGCACTTGGGATTTGGTAAGTTATGTTTTGTAATTTTCAGATTATGCCTGGTATTATCCTTCGTTTCTCATCTATTTCATTCTGTTATTTTTGCCGTAATTGCAACAACGGAACAGTTGGTGACATGTAATAGAAGCCTAGTGGCCATGAAATGCTAGAAGTTTTATTAAAATGTTTGCTAAAATATGGGAGGATAAAAAAAAAAAAAAAAAAGAAGAAAAAATTCTTGCTTTGATCTGAATTACTACCGATCCTGATAATTAGCAGAAAAGAATCTGATTTCAAGATATTGGAATATATTTAGAGTCATGATTGTCTTTTATGTCAATTAATTCCTACATCCCATCAAATCTTGTGAAAAACAATAGAAGACTTCAATTTGTTAGAATCTTATCACACAATTGAGCTTTGTCCTTTTTACTGTATTTTAGTCCACTAATGATCAAGATATGAGGATATGCAAGGATTCATTTTCTGTGACTTGACTATTTAGTTTCTTAATTTTGTCGAAAAAAGTGAAGCCTGTTAAGATAATTGGATTTTGCACTGCATTTGATTAGTAGAATTATATTATTTGGATCAAGTCAACCTACTTAAAGTTGATGTTTACTTCATGTTGATTCTCTGTAGTCCTGAACTTTATGTTTTTGTTGTCCTTGTTTTGGGCATCATAGTCTGTGAAGATTGCAGGTTAATTTAACTCAGCTTGAGGAGCTTTTTAATGGGTCTAACAAGCTACATCCTCCAAATGTAAATACAACATTATAGTGGGAATGGCAGCTAATAAGTGGTTGTTAAAAAAATGTCTGTGCTCTCTATAATTGAAAAAAAATAATAATAACAATAATTCTATAATTTAGGAATCTAGAGTGAGATCACAGCCAGATGCCCTCCAAAATTTGTTTAACAGTTTCTGAAGTAATCTTGATCGTTAAGAAACTGAACGAAGTGAACAGTATGATGCATTAGCAACCAATTGGTGGTGTGATGTAAATGGTTGCTACAGGACACAATAACTTCAATTAATACCATTTGAATAATAACATGAACTTCTGTCTTGCTCCTGTACCAATGACAAAAATCTTGATTATGCCATAAAACATAAGGAAAAATTAATTGACAACCATCGGTTGCTAGAGTTTTCAACGAGCTCCATCATAGAGCTCCTTGGAGTCATGGCTGAGCTTCTCATGGAGCAAAGAAGGTCAAAATGTTCTACCTAGAACTTTTCGAAAGATTGATAATGTGAAGAGTACAATTTAGCTATGCATCAAGTTGTGGCCTTCAAAGCTTTTCTAATTGGTGATGAAGCATGATCAAATGGCTGCTGAAACCTACACAACCGATCCAGCTTCTTTGAGAGAATTAGCTTCTCCAGTTTCATTCAATTCGCTTGCAAAAAAACCACACTTGTATCATTACATACATTCATACTTGATTAGGCTGGCTTTGCTTGTTTTCAATGAACTTTACTCCAGATTTATTTGTAAATACAAGCGAGATGGACAGAGCAGTATGAAATTTCAACTTCTTGAGTCTTCATTTAATTCTTTTCCATTTTTCTACCTGCAAATGTGATATCATTCTTGCCTTATTTTGGGAAAAATAGCACCTGTTACATTAGGTTCTTTTGATGAAGAACAGTAATGGCACATATATTCAATAAATGAATTCTTCCAACAAATGTAGGAAAGACTGAAAAGACTTGCTATTGAAATATATAGCAATTATCTTGACACAAAAAAATTAATGTACATAATTTTGAGTACACATGTAATCGACAAACAGCACTATGGCAGAAATTAAGAGGTTTCTTCTTAGGCTTTTCATATTATAACCAATCTCCTGCTTCCTCCATGCGGCGGCTCTATCTTGCTTAATTCACGTTACCATGACTAACATACACTAATTCTTCACTCAAACGATCCAAATAATTATTCTAGAAATATATTGAATCACCTTCACACCAAGGATGAAGGCTTAAAAGAGACGCCAAGTGGTTCCTGCCAAGAAACAGGACACTCACCTACAAGTTGATAAGGATCCACTTCATAGAATCATATTTTACTGCATACCCATGAAATTCCATGGTACTGCAGGATATACAAAAGCATGTTTATTTCTTGCATTTCTCTTGCTGAAATCACCGAAAGAAATTGATCCCCTACCTGGTACAAGTTAGTTGAGAGTATACCACCATGTGCCAAGACTTCTTCGTGTTTTGTTGAGAAAACCATATTTAATCTTGCTGATTTTGACAAGGAATTTCCCATTCACGTTCCAGACATCCACAAAACATTCATCTGCTGATGCAACCAGCATATCAACATGGACTATCACCCTCTAGTTAAGTTGCTGTCACTTACATGAGAAAATGCTAATTTTTACCCTGGCATTTTTTTTTTCTAGGATCTGAAGATAGCCTGCCCTTGGCAATAAAAGTCTGAAAAGGTTTGATGGAGACTTGACCATCCTTGATGTTTAGTTAACAGGTAGCCAGAGGGCTAATTTTTGCCCTGCATTTTTTTTTTTTTTTCTGGGATCTGAAGATAGCCTGCCCTTGGCAATCAAAGTCTGAAAAAGTTTGATGGAGACTTGGCCATCCTTGATGTTCAGTTAATAGGTTGCCAGAGAGCCATGATAAATGACCTTGCATCCTTCAATTATTCCTAGAGGGTGTGGAATAGCAGTAGATGAATCAACTTTCATGCGAAATGACAGAAGATATAGAGATTACTGTTAAGATTAAACTCGACCATGTCATCTAAACTTCCCTCAATCACTGAGACTTACACAAGAATATTTAAACCAAGGCCTCCTGCTCTAACAACCGAACCCACAATTATCTCATTTACAAGGTCAAGGTTGTAGATATGATGTGCGCTAACGTAATTATTACCCAACAATGAAAATGTTCATCTAAAAGCACATGCCATTTGTGAGAGCCCTACACAGTACTTTGGAAGACACTCATGTAGGTTTAAATTTACTGGTCAGATTGTATTAAATGAATGTGTAACCTTAAAGAAATGAGTGCACAGGGGTTGGAATGATTTACTCAATATTCTTGGATTTTTCCAAGGCATAAAATAACTAAAGTTCCTTTTCATTTCCAGGACTTCAAATCCATTGTTGTGGTGTGTAATGGTGGTTTACTTTGGTTGGGTTAGGTGTAGCAAGAGAATGGTTTGTGGTGTTTATTTTTTATCCATGTTAGAAAAATGAAGCAAAACCAGAAATTTTATTAGAAACTTCCCCATTGTCAAAACTCAAAGTCTAGGAAAAACAACCTTATCAGATTTCAACATAGTGATTAAAGGAAAGATTTGTTGAGTGCTGTGTTTATACCTTACTGTTATATACTGTTGGTGTTGCATCATACTGACTCCAGTGTATTTAGGCACACCAATGTATGTAAGGACCCGCTATCACTCCTATATTTGAAATAGACGATAACAGTTCCCCAATCACATATAACCTATAAGATTATATGTAAGGTTGTCTGAAAGTATTGGTTGAGGAATTGTTTATCTAATTCTATATAGATAATATAATAGAAATCATAATTTTTCTAAACCTTAAACAAAATTACACTACTTCATTATCAACATATTTTGCAAAAGAATCAACTTAAGTCCTACATAACGAAGTACATATATATATTACATCCAAAGGCTTCTTATAAGCCTTAACAAAATTTTCAAAACACAACCCAAATTAAAACTTTAGTTACATTACCAACCAAAGAAATCAAAGAAATCACATCTAGTCTATTACAATTATAGGGTTCCATTGAGTCCATGGTTAACTCTAATCCTCTAAATCATCAAGAAAATCTTCAAAGTCGGTTCCGTACCCTATACTCGCATAAAACTCATCGGAGTCATCACCTGAAATGGATAAAATATGAGCCAAAGGCCCAGTACGCAAGTAACGAATACAAATGCAAAGTGAGTCACATATTCTTAGAGTAAATGCATTATGCAATAATCAATTGTTTATTGTTCAATCTTTAGTTAGTAAAACAACACGGGAGTATTCAAACTCCGGACAACAGGGATCTAGTATTACTCCGCCTCCTTGAGTGGTCCCTACCGTTCATACAGACTAGGCAGCCCACCTTCCGCGTAGCCCGTAATACTAGGGGATCCTGAGTAATGCATCACGACACTCAGGGGGTTGATATGAGTAGCTCGGATACTCATATCTCTTAAATAATTCTATCCATTAACGAGAAAGTATCCTGCCCCCAATCTGAGCAGGGTGCCGCCCTCCGAACCAGATTCAACGGCAAACAAGGAAAAATCAACACTCATCAATTAATAAGATTTTCTTAATTTAAAGTAATTTGGTTTGATGCCTGCCCTCGCAAAGAAACAAGCAAGTTACTGCGTACCTGAGATAGCTCGGGAACTAATGGGGTTGGCTGAGCAAGGATCTATCACTGTTTAAAATAATATTAAGTTCCACACTTAGTTTAAGCACTAATTCACTAGTTGAAAATATAATTAATAAAAGAAATTCAATAAATTAATACAAGTTCATAATAAAGCATTTAAACATCCTATTATATCATAGAACACTTAACAAATATTTAATTGATCATATACCAAGCTTTGGAAAATTTTGAAGAAAGTTTTTGAAAATAAAAAGTGTAGGGGATACGCCGGCCTTCAAAGCCGGCGGCTTTGAACCGGTGTGCAATGCACTATAGTTCAATACTGCTAACACTGGCAGTGTTCAAGATACGTCGGCAGCCTTCATTACGCCGGCGGCTTTGAGCCGGTGTAGAATACAACTCCAAATTTCCAAAAATTTTCGAGAGATACACGGGGTTGGTCCACGCCCGTGAATACCCCTAACACCGGCAGCGTATCCATGTACACCGGCAGCCTTAGATCCTACGCCGGCGGCCTTAAGCCCGACGTTAAAAATTATGATTTTGTTCTCATTTCACACTGCCTCTAAGCCGGCGGCGTTGGAACCTAATAGTCGGCGTACGTTTTGAAAATTAAACACTGGCAGACTTTTCCAGTGAAAGCCGACAGCGTTTAAGCGGCTTTAAGAAAATTGATTTGTTCACTTCCAACACCGCCTCTACGCCGGCGGCGTTGAAGTGCCAGATGCCGACGTACGCTCAAATTTAAGCCTATATGAAAATGTTTTTTTGTTTCCCCTGTTTTATTACAAAATTTATTCACTTCAAAATTCTCCAAACTTAATCTAAACTTTCCAAAGCTTGTTATATCTTTTAAACACTATCCCAACAATATAAATTCTACTTCAAATCATCAAAACACCAATCACACTTCAAATCCACACTTTAACTACTCAATCCTTCAATCTTCCCAATACACTCATCCTTACATGTCAACATTCATATAAGATATACACTACAACTCCTCTAGCCATGTAATCCTATTTAAACTACCATCAATGCACAAAATCAATCTAACACCAATTAGTACATAAACTTCATTTTTATCTAAGCTTTACAAACAAATATGATGAACTCATATTTTACATACATTTTGGATAAAATTGATACAGATTTGATAGAAATCAAGTGGAATTTGTATTTATAAGTATAAATTTTGTGGAATTAGGTCAATAAGGAAGTAATGAGCAAATTCCAAAACAATTGGTTGAAGATCAACATGTACGCCGGCTCAAAGGCATCCAACGCGCCAGTGTAGAGGCTGTGTAGAACTACTACAGAAGCCAATTTCTTAACACAGTCTTCAATGCAGCCAGGGTGGAAGAGATTTGGCGCAAGCAATTAGAATAAGGATTTACGCCGGCAAATGCTGCATCAACGCAGCTGACGTTGAGCCTGTGTACTTTGTCCACAGATTACAAATCCTTAACGCAGGCTCGAACGCAGCCAATGTAGGGTTTGATGAAGCAATGGATGCCGACTTCTTGGGATTCAACGCAGCCAGCATACTTGCCTGCGTACATCAATTACCAAATTGATTACGGCTGTGTTTCAAGCCATGATCCTCTAGGGAAATTTCGAATGATGATCTACGCAGGCCAGATTTGAAGTAACGCAGCCAGTGTTCATCAAGCGTAAGTTGAAGAGGCACTTTTCATACAACGAACGCCGAACAGATCCACATTTACGCAGGCGGCGTACATTTTGTAACTGCCGGCATACAACTATGTCAGTCTGTATTCTTCACGCAATTGTGCTCTATTTAATAGTGTTTTTGAGAGAGCAAAAGGAGGACAGATTCATGAAAATATTCAGAAAGATTAGAAAAGAAAATGTTCTTGTTTGTTTCTCTATTAGGGCACTAAGACCCTAATGTTCTAGTAACTTAGAGTGGATTAGGGTTTAGCTACAATCAAGCATTGCCTACAATTGTGGGATTTTGGATTTGAAAATTCCCGTTTTAAAAAGGAACCATTTTTAAGGTGTTTTCAATCTCTATTCTCTTATGTTTGTGCTTGATTGTATATTGAGATGCATGTTTTCATTGTCAATTATGAATATGTATGAATGGATTTGATGATTTGATGCATGAATTGAATTGATATTGGTGTTGATTATTTGGGAATTTGATTATCTTTGTTTGTAATCTATTTAGTTTATGCCTAATTAATATAGATTAGATAGAAAGGATTAAAGATACCTGAGAGGGATTCACTGATCTGCACAAGCAAAACTTAGGTTTTTGAATATGGTTTGTCATAGAAATATGTAAATCTGTGATAGAACTTGAGAATTCATTAATCTTTATGCGGTTAGGGTTACAAATTTGGGTCACTTAACGGTGCTTGTTTTGTATTTTTAACTAGAATAGTAATTTTTGGTGAGAGCAAAATGCTATTAACCTGAAATCATAGATAAATTATGTTAATAGGATAGTTTATGCTATGAAAGATTTTGTTACATCGAGAGGTGAGCAATTCTTAGATGAATTTGATCAAATCCCAAGTAATCAATGTTATATCAATTTAAAGCATGAGTCATTTCACATGAGAATAGAAATACATCATTCATATATCATCTGCATCTCCTAAACCAAATCCCTCGTTATAGTTGCTGGAACATATGGTTTTAGTTCTTGATAAATCATTTGAAATCTAGTTTTTAATTTAGATCAACATAGATTAATTACACATCTGAAAAATCAATTACTTAGATTAGGGTAAAAGTTTAATTCTAGTAATTAGCCATTAGCTCCCTATGGATACGACCTGGACTTTCCATAATATACTACTTTGTACCCGGTGATTTTGCTGACCGGTTAAGTAATCCACTCGTGTTTGAAATTAAAATCTTTAGAATATTGAGAAGTGTGGTTTACTGCAGTTTCAAAATACAAGATAGAACATAAAATAAAAAGATTAAGCTTGCATTTAACTTACATGATTAAGTATTGGCTTGGAGTGTTGTTTGAATCCAAAAGCTTATAATTAATTTTTGGCTTGGGGGGTTAGGGTTTTGAGATGGAAGGAAAAGAAAGAAAGAAAAGAAAAGAAAAGAAAAAAAGAAAATTCGTATGGGAGGATTAGGGCTGCCAAAAGGGTCCATATTTTGTCCAAAATGAAGTCAATACTAATCCAAAGTTTGACTTTAGGGGTATATTTGACCTAAAGTTAATTTGGTTTAATTTAAAATGCATTTGAGTTTGATTTAAGCTTAAAAAGTAGACTTTAATTTTGTAAAAATTCTGTCATTATTCTTAAACAATTCACAAGTAATTTTATTAAATTCTAAACATAACACATACATATTAATTTATAAAAGACACACTTATTCATTACATTATACACACATTAATACATATAATACAATAATATTAATTTTATTATACTACCCACATACAAAATAACACATATCTAACACATATATATTAATTATATTATCCATGAACACATATACATATATATATATATATCTCATTTCAATAACACATTAGAATATAAATTAAGAAATTCATAACTATTTCATTCTCTTCTCCTTCAAAAAGTTTCGTCCTCGAAACTTAGCTTACCTTAAACACTATTCAAATAACCCGGGGTACTTTTGCCTCATTTCATCCTTGGGCTCCCACGTTGCTTCTCTCTCGGTTTGTTCGGTCCACAAGAGCTTCACATAAGGAATTATTTTTCTCCTCAACACTTTATCAATCTATCCAAGACTTTGATCGGCTTCTCAATGTGCTCAAATTTGGTTGAACCTCTGGTTGATGTGCAGAAATGATAGCTTCGGGATCTGATACACATTTTCGAAGTTGTGACACATGGAATACATCATGCACTTCCGACAAATTTGGTGGTAGAGCCAATCGATAGGCTAATGGTCCAATTCTTTCTAGAATCTCATATGGACCAATGTACTTTGGATTCAATTTGCCTCTAGCTCCAAATCTAATAATCCCTTTTGTTGGAGAAATTTTAAGAAACACATGGTCGCCAACTTCAAACTCCAACGGTCTTCTTCTCATGTCAGCATAGCTTTTATACCAATCTTGAGCCATTTTCATCCTTTATTTAACTACTTGGATCTTATCCACTGCTTGTTGTACAAATTCAGGACCTAAAATAGATCTTTCCCCAACTTCATCCCAGTGTATTGGAGATCTGCATTTCCTACCATAAAGTGCTTCGTAGGGTGCTATTTGAATTGTTACTTGGAAGCTATTGTTGTAGGCAAATTCAACAAGTGGCAAATAAGTATCCCACTTATAGCCAAAATCTAAAACACATGCTCTAAGCATATCTTTCAAGATTTGAATCGTTCTTTCTGATTGCTCTATCTGTGGATGAAATGCAGTGCTAAATTGAAGCTGAGTACCTAAAGCAGCATGTAAACTTTTCCAAAATCGGCTGACAAAGCGAGAATCTCGATCAGAAGTAATCGTCTTCGGAATCCCACGTAGTCTCACTATCTCTTTAATATAGATATGTGCCATCTTTTCTAAGGAATCTCCAATCCTCAAAGGTATGAAATGAGCCGATTTCGTTAATCTATCCACAATTACCCAAATAACTTCATATTTGGTGATAGTCTTGGGTAAGGTCGATATGAAATTCATAGTGATATCATCCTATTTTCATTCGGGTATAGATAAAGGTCGAAGTTCTCCTTTAGGTCTTTGATGCTCGATTTTTATTTGTTGACAAGTCAAACGCTTGGAAACATATTGAGCAATATCTTTCTTCAAACCTTCCCATCATAAATTTTTCTTCAAATCTCTATACATTTTGGTGGTTCTCGGGTGGATTGAATATGAAGATGAATGAGCTTCCTTCATGATTTCTTCTCTCAACTCATATGGCACAAAAAGTTGATTCCTATATCTAACAACTTCATCCTCATCAATCCTCAACTCTTTTCTCTTCCCTTCACCAATGGCAATCTTTATTCTTTTAGCTTCATCGTCTTCCTTTTGAACTTGTTTAATCTTTTCCAAAATTGTCGGTTGCAAGGATAATTGAGCCAATATCACATCAACTTGCTCTAATGTAACCTCAAGTTCTAACTTCATGAAGTCCATCTGAATCTCTCTTTGATTAGAAATCAAAGTCGCATCATTCATTTGCTTCTTCCTACTGAGTGCATCTGCTACTACATTAGCTTTTCCAGGATGATAAAGTATTTCCACATCATAATCTTTAATCAACTCAAGCCATCTTCTTTGCCTCATATTAAGCTCCTTCTGTGTGAATATGTATTCAAACTTTTGTGATCCGTGTAAATCTTGCATTTCTCTCCAAACAAATAGTGTCTCCAAAGTTTCAGTCGAGAATTACTGCTGCCAATCAAGATCATGCACCGGATAATTCTTCTCATGGGGTTTTAGTTGCCTCGATGCATAAGCTATAACTTTTCCATCTTGCATGAGAACACAACCGAGTCCTTGGATAGACGCATCACTAAAAACCTCGAATTCCTTTCCACTAACAGGCAGTGCCAGAATAGGAGCTGATATCAATCTTTCTTTCAACTCTTCAAAACTCCTCTCACACTTGTCATCCCACACATACTTAGTATTCTTCCGTGTCAACTTTGTTAATGGGGATGCAAGTTTCGAAAATCCTTCAACAAACCTTCGGTAGTATCCAGCTAATCCAAGGAAACTTCTAATCTCACTCACATTAGTAGGTCTTGTCCATCTCAAAATAGCTTCGATCTTCATTGGATCAACTGAAATACCTTCCTTTGAAATAATATGTCCAAGAAAGGATATTTCTTTCAACCAAAACTGACACTTGTTAAATTTTGCATAGAGTTTCTTCCCTCGGAGTCTTTGTAACACAAGTCTTAAATGCTCTCGATGCTCTTCCTTGTTCTGAGAATATATCAGAATATCGTCAATGAATACTATGACAAATGAATCCAGATAATCCTTGAAGATTCTATTCATCAAATCCATGAATGCGGTTGGAGCATTGGTTAACCCGAAAGGCATCACCAAAAACTCGAAGTGCCCATACCGAGTTCTGAAAGTCGTCTTCTGAATATCTTGAGATTTGATCTTAAGTTGATAATATCCATCTCAAGTCAATCTTAGAAAACATTGTGGCTCCCTTCAACTGATCGAATAAATCATCGATCCTAGGTAAAGGGTATTTGTTCTTAATAGTAACTCGGTTCAGTTCCCTGTAATCAATACACATGCGTAAACTTTCATCTTTCTTCTTGACAAACAGTAGGAGCAAGGGCGATATACTCGGTCTAATAAAGCCCAAATCTTGTAACTCTTGCAATTGTAACTTCAACTCTTTCAACTCTGCTGGAGCCATTCTATACGGAGCTTTAGAGATAGGCACTATTCCAGGCAATACTTCAATTCCAAACTCTATCTCCTTCTGGTGGTAGTCCAGGTAGCTTCTCGGGATATACATCCACAAACTCATTCATAATTGGCATCATTTGATATCCACTTTTTCAATGTTCATAGTTGCCACAACTGGTTTTTCCCATAGCTCCATAAACTTCATACTCCTAGGTCTTAGCCTTTCCAACTTATATGTGAAACTCTCTTCAATCAAGCCAAAACTTAACTCCGCCTTACTACAATCAATCGTAACCTTATAATGATTTAGCCAATTCATTTCCAAAATCACATCAAAATCAGATAAAGGCAATACTATCATATCAATAGGCATGTTCACATTTGAAATCACAACACTTATATTTTCACACACAGGGGTGCCTACTTTCAATAACCAACGGAGTAGTCACACACATAATACGATCAATCAACATTTTAGAGACAAGCTCACAATCATTCATAAAATTTTCAGAAATACAAGCATAAGTTGCTCCAGTATCAATCAACACATATGCATCCTACTAGCAACATCAGTATACCTGCCAAAGTGTCTACTGAGGGTGTATCTCAATCTGTTGTAAGGTGAAAACCCTTGCATTTGTCTTTCCCTTCTCTATGTCAACTCCACTCTTAATATTAGGTCGATCTTTGCAGTTAGCAATATGATGACCTCTTTGCTTGCAATATGCACAGAAGACCGGTGGTAGTTTCGGATTCTTGCACTCTTTAGACTTATGTCAAACTTGACCACATGAAAAACATGCATTGAGAGTCCACTTACAATCGGACAACTCATGAGGACCATAACACCTAAAGCATTTCTTTTCAAATGCAAGTGTAGAAGCTTTATATGTCGGCTTTTGATTTCCTTGTCGTCCCATGAAAAGCTTCTTTCCTTTATTAACACCCTGATAATTATCATAGGATGAAGTGGAAGCAGGTCTCTTTCCCATAAATGTGGCTCTCTTTGCTCTTCTAATTCTACTATCATTCTGAATTTGCTCCATTAGCAAAGCTTTGGCCACAGTATCTGATAGGGTATGCAACTCAAATTTCTTCACTTCACTTTGAATTTCTTCATTCAATCCATTCTGAAATTTCTGAACTTTCATTCTCTCATCTCGGTAATCACCTCCAGCAAAGCGCAACAGTCTACAAAATTCACCATAGTATTCATCTATAGTCTTGCTCCCTTGTCTCAAGTTCAACCAATCGGCTATCATCCTTTCTCTCATGAATTTGGAAAATATTTGGTGAAAAATATATCTTGAATGCATTCCATGATATGAGTTGTTGTAGATTTCCACTAGTTAATCTCCACCAATTGTAAGCCTCTTTCTTCATCATATAAACCTGTCATGCCTCGAAGAGTACCCTACACGTGACAGTCCGCCACACTCGATATTTAAACTCAAGTAAGGCAACCTTAGTCTTCCCATGAGTTTGAATATTGGGTGTAAGGCTTACTCTCAACATACAGGGACCATGCTTTGCTTCATAGTAGTTTAAGAAGACATACATAGCAACAAGAATATAAATCATAACCGTTTTCTTTAGATCTATTCTATTACATGAACTAAGGGGCATACCCCCATCAACAACGTTAAGAGTTCTTAGGCTCACAAAATCCTTATATTATCCTTCAAACACTAATTTAGGAGACCTGATTAGAAGTCCGTGTCTACTTCTAGATCCCGACCTCATTCAAAGCTCTCAATGTCTAAGAGCTATACCTGATGTTCGTGGCTCCTTGGGAATAGCCATAAGTATTCAACTGCAACATGAAACTATTGGGTATAAGCTAACTAGCTTAGTGAGTGAAAACTTCCATATCGCAATTAAAACATAACATTCAAGCAAGTGATGCATCAATTACGTGAATCAACAAACATATGACCAGCCGGAAATCATATGTGGATGGACTTGCGCCCCATCCTGGGTTAGCAGATTAACAATCCTGCGGTACGACGCCGTTTAAGCTCATGGTCAACTGAACAATATATTTGTTTTATGATCACGATTAACCAACATATTCGTTTTATGGATCACGATTAACCAACATATTCGTTTTATGGATCATGAAAAACCAACAAATGCTAATGCTCCATCCCCATCGTGATATGAATGAATCCAAATTTATATTTGATGTCTAACAATCAATTAATTCAATTCTTTTAGGTGACCAAGTAATACTCCCAGACAATCAATTCTAGCTCCTCTCTACACAAGCAATGAATTATTACCTGGCTTCGATATTCTTTAAGTTCAACTTCACATAACAACAACAGACAAATATAATTCCTAAATACCCCATCATGCATATTCATTTTTGTCTTTGCTAAAACGACTAGTGCAACTATCACTACAATCACAAGCAATAATTGAAATTAGAAGTAATACTCACTCGGCCATGGTACGCCGGTCTCTTAGTAATAATAATCGGGCAGTAGAGATTCGTCGTTCTTGGGATCACCTACCAAGTAAGAGTACTCTAATGAGAACTTCATCACTCAACTAATTCCAACTATGCATCTAAACCAAGCAAAATCGTGATTCTCGCTATTTGTGGAAGTTCCAACTTAAAACGGCTATAACTTGGTCATTTTAACTCGGAATTTCGCAAATTTTATATCGATTTCTATCTACTTCGAAAGATATATCTATTTCTAATATTATTTCCAAGTTTTGAAAACATTTAGGTCACGAAACAGAGGGATCAGATCTGATTTGTAGCTTTTTCCATTTTCAAAAAATTGTTTTGCTCTTGATAAAAAATGTTTCTAGTTGATGATTCATGTATATATAAAATATGAATGAGTTCCTAACATGAATGACATGTGATGAGTCCAATATATGCATGATCTTGATGATTTTTTTTTTTTGATAATGAAATTTTTAAGAACTCCTAATTCTTACAAGACTTAACAATTTCTTCTTCAATTTCCAATTGTCTAATTTTGTATCTCATTAGTAATTTGGGATTTCATTCTTAGAATTTCCTTATTATCTAAATAAAAATGAGTCTTCAACATCTATACTATCCAAGACCTTCATTTCCACATAAAGATTCACATTTTTCACTTTGCAAGTATATTTTTAAATAGGCTTTTCACAAAAATCCGAATTTTAGAAAAATCCATCTCTTGCATGTTTCCTTTAAGAAAACTTGTATAATGCATCAAAATTTAAAGCTTTACTATACCATTACCTAAGGACCTCTTTAACACACAAAACATTCATTTTTAGTTGAATACTAGGTGTTTACATAGGCATCATTCAAAGTTACGAATTTAACAAGTTGAACACTAACTCAAAATTTTCCATCTTAATTCCACTACTTGTTTTACACATTACTTATATCCAAACTCATTTCAACTTATAAAAATCACTACTTAATGATACCTATTATTATACCCTTCATTTTTCATGTAAAATATGAGTTTCAAAGTGGTTTCAAGGGTTTTCAAAATAGGTCTAAAATCATACGAATTTTCTTTGAACATTTTTAACAAAAATCTTTTCTTTTCAAGTTCCTTGTCTTGTATTCATAAAGATCTACCAATTATCACATTTATATGTGCAAGACTAAGCTTTTATGAACATTAATGCATGAAAACACAAAATATTCATATGAACATGAATGTCAAGAAAAACATGAGTGCCTAAACACTAGATCTACAACTTATAGTGCATGAAAATGAGTTTAAAGACATGAACATATATTTTTCATGCAAGATCCCTACTTTTATATGCATGAACATAATAATACTTCAACAAAAGCTTATTAAACACAAGATCTACTCTTGTAATGGCTTGAGATTCATGTATTAATGTTTTCTTATCCCTAGCATTTGCTCATTGGGATTTTAAGATGAAAACACACAAGAATACTCTTGCTATTGCAAGATTAAGTAGTAACAAAGCTTAAAATCATCACCTAAAAGAAGTTTTGGAGAAGAAAGGAAGAAGAAATGAACTTGTGAGTGATGTGTGTGTGGGAGGGGGTGTCACGGCACAAAGAGGAGAAAAGAGAGAGTTTTGCTCTTTGTAAAAATTTTGAATGAGTAAAAATGAGAGAGAGAGTGAAAATGAGTTTATATATTAAGTGAATTAGGGTTTAATTGTATAAAAAAAAGAAGTAAAATAAAACAAATAGAGGAAAAGGGGGAGGGGGCGCCGGCCAAGCAAGGGGAGAGAGAGAGAGAGTTGAAATTTGTTAAATTTGAAATTTAAGTAATAAAATATAATAAATGTAATAATTAAGTAGGAAACAAAATTTCCTTGGAAAAGAAAATATAATGAGTAGTTGTAAGGATGTAAGAATAGGGTATGGGTAGCGTGTAGTGTAGGTTACTTGTGAATAGTGGTAAATAGTAGATAAGACATCTACTTTACCGGTAGTAAAGAAAATACGGGAAAAGATATAACTATAATTTTTATAGCCGGAAAATTATAAAATTATATTTTTGAAATCCTTATAAAATTTTGGTTCTGATGAATATTTCGGATATTTTTTAAGTTTCTAGTCCGGGGCTCGTTTTTCCGTAATGGGGCTCGGGAAGGCCCGGAATAAAAAATTTTCTGAAATTAAAACTTTCTAAGGTTTGAAATACTCTATAAAACTATAATCTACATTAAATTATTCTATAGAATTCTTATATATAGAAATTGAAGAAAGCGGACCTAGGGTTCCTAGGTTGCTTGCACTAACCCTATTTAGGGTTTTGGTTTCCGATTTATGGAGTTTACCCGGTATTAGAAAAACCAGGTCACAAGCAATCCAAAATTAGTACAACTAAGGCACTTGAAATCCTTATGAATTTACGAGCCTAATGGTACTAATATCATATATGTAATGTTTCAAATCCCGGGGCAAGCTTTTCGAAGTCTGTATCCGACCGGATTTGAAATAGATAGAAAACTCACTAATCTTATATTTTAAAGTTCCAGAATTATTACGACCTAAACTATATTCTTTGCTCATATTCCGACTCCTTGGTGTATGATTACAGATTGCCGGTTGGACCTACTTAGGTTTCCCGAGAATTGTTGGCCTAAGTTTCCCGGTTGACTTCCCGGTCCAAATCGTTGCCAATCTTGGAAACTGATGTTTTATATTTATACAATTTTATTTGATGTGAGAATATTTATTTTAAATTTTATCTTCATAGATATTTAATATCTCTTAACGTTTTCAAAATTCTGAAATTTGGTTTTATACCTGAAAGTTTATCGTTACTCTGTTTAATAATTTGTTTTTAGGTGCATACTACCCGCTTTTTCAAGTGAGGGTTAAGCATAGAATTTGTCATGCGTTGCGATTTTGGATTTGGAAACTATTAAGTTCTTATGTTACTTCTAAAAATTTTCTCTTTGTCCAAGGTTAAGAAAATTTCTGGATTTATTCAAGACTTCGAGTTAGTTGAAGTTTCGATTTCAATTGGGAGTCATTTTCAAAGATTATTTTAAAGGTGCTCATTTTGGAATTATTTACTGAATTTTCGGGCTTACAAAACCGCTAAATCAACTTTATTATATTCCGGTGTTCTACTAGCTACAAATGTTTTCTCGAGCTCCTCTATCCAACCTTCAGCTATTGTAGGATCAGTACTAGTGCCATCAAACTCTGGGACCATCTTGCTAAAATCATGTAACTTGATTTGGTTGGATTGATCATTTACAGGAGCAGCTTCACTTGATCTCATTCCTTGCTGGTTACCTTGCTGCATGAGATGTTGTGTTTGCTGATACATCATCATCTGATACTGCTGCATCATTGCCATCATGTCCCTTATCATACTATACATAGAATTTGGATCACCAGTGGGTATTTGTGGCATAGGAGGAATGGGTGGCATAGGTGAAGGTGGAGGAATCTGAGTCGCGGAGAAACTTGTGAAGCTAAAGCCGATGCAGGAGATGAGTAGTCTTACTACTCGATGTAGAAGATGAAGTAGGAGTAAATGTAGACGATGACTGTCGTGGTGGTGGCATACTTTCTCTATCAGAATGTTGCCTTGTAGATCTGCTCAATCTGTCCATCTTTGCAATTGCATACATATATTCAACACACACACACATGTATATCAATCTCTAATCACATGCAAAACTTATCAAATTAACATTCACACTGATATATATATATATATATATATTAACGAACAATTCAACAAGTCATCAAACAAGCAATAAGTAATTAGTAAACAAGAAAACAAATAACAAGTATATGAAACAAGTAAGAAGGAAATTATACACAACTATTTGGATAAACTTAACTCTTTCCTATACTACCTAATTGTGTCTAGGTCAAGTCTTAAACAACTATTACAATTAGATAAATAATTAATCAAACTCCGTTCTGATACCAACTGTAAGGACCCGCTATCACTCCTATATTTAAAATAGGTGATAACAGTTCCAATCACATATAACCTATAAGATTATATGTAAGGTTGTCTGAAAGAATTGTTGAAGAATTGTTATCTAATTCCATATAGATAATATAATAGAAATCATAATTTTTCTAAACCTTAAACAAAATTACACTACTTCATTACCAACATATTTTGCAAAAGAAGCAACTTAAGTCCTACATAACTAAGTATATATATATATATATATATACATCCAAAAGCTTCTTACAAGCCTTAACAAAATTTTCAAAACACAACCCAAACTAAAACTTTAGTTACATTACCAACCAAAGAAATCACATCTAGTCTATTACAATTATAGGGTCCCATTGAGTCCATGGTTAACTCTAATCCTCCAAATCATCAAGAAAATCTTCAAAGTCGGTTCCGTACCCCATACTCGCATAGAACTCATCGGAGTCATCACCTGAAATAGATAGAATATGAGCCAAAGGCTCAGTACACAAGTAACGAATACAAATGCAAAGTGAGTCACACATTCTTAGACTAAATGCATTATGCAACAATCAATTATTTATTGTTCAATCTTTAGTTAGTAAAACAACACGGGAGTATTCAAACTCCGAACAATAGGGATCTAGTATTACGTCCGCCTCCTTGAGTGGTCCCTACTGTTCATACAGATTAAACAGCCCCACCTTCCGGCATAGCCCGTAATACTAGGGGATCCTGAGTAACGCATCACGACGCTCAGGGGGTTGATATGAGTAGTTCGGATACTCATATCTCCTAAATAATTCTATCCATTAACGAGAAAGTATCCTGCCCCCAATCTGAGTAGGGTGCCGCTCTCCGAACCAGATTCAACAGCAAACAAGGAAAAATCAACACTCATCAATTAATAAGATTTTCTTAATTTAAAGTAATTTGGTTTATGCCTACCCTAGCAAAGAAACAAGCAAGTTACTGCGTACCTGAGATAGCTCAGGAACTAATGGGGTTGGCTGAGCAGATCTATCACTGTTTAAAATAATATTAAGTTCCACACTTAGTTTAAGCACTAATTCACTAGTTGAAATATAATTAATAAAAAAATTCAAATAAATTAATACAAGTTCATAATAAAGCATTTAAACATCCTATTATATTATAGAACACTTAACAAATATTTAATCAATCATATACCAAGCTTTGGAAAATTTTGAAGAAAGTTTTTGAAAATGAAAAGTGTAGGGGATACGCTGGCCTTCAAAGCCGGGCTTTGAACCAGTGTGCAATGCACTATAGTTCAACACTGCCAACATTGGTAGCGTTCAAGATATGCCGGCGGCCTTCATTCTACATTAGTGGCTTTGAGTTGGTGTAGAATACAACTCCAAATTTCCAAAAATTTCCGAGAGGTACACGGGGTTGGTCCACGCCTATAAATACTCCCAACACCATCAGCGTATCTATGTACGCCGGCAGCCTTGGATCCTACACCGGCGGACTTAAGCCCGGTGTTAAAAATTATGATTCTGTTCTCATTCCACACCTCTTCTAAACCGGCAGCGTTGGAACCCTAATAGCCGGCGTACGTTTTGAAAATTAAACACTGGCAGACTTTTTCAGTGAAAGCCGGCAGCATTTAAGCGGCTTTAAGAAAATTGATTTTGTTCACTTCTAACACCGCCTCTACACCGGCGGCGTTGAAGTGCCAGATGCCGGCGTACGCTCAAATTTAAGCCTATACGAAAATGTTTTTTTGTTTCCTCTGTTTTATTACAAAATTTATTCACTTCAAAATTCTCCAAACTTAATTTAAACTTTCCAAAGCTTGTTATATCTTTTAAACACTATCCTAACAACATAAATTCTACTTCTAATCATCAAAACACCAATCACACTTCAAATCCACACTTTAACTACTCAATCCTTCAATCTTCCTAATACACTCATCCTTACATGTTAACATTCATATAAGATATACACTACAACTCCTCTAGCCATGTAATCCTATTTAAACTACCATCAATGCACAAAATCAATCTAACACCAATTAGTACATAAACTTCATTTTTATCTAAGCTTTACAAACTAATACAAGATAGAACATAAAATGAAAAGATTAAGCTTGCATTTAACTTATATGATTAAGTCTGAGCTTGGAGTGTTGTTTGAATCCAAAAGCTTGTAATTAATTTTTGGCTTAGGGGGTTAGGGCTGCCAAAAGGGTCCATATTTTGTCCAAAATGAAGTCAATATTAATCCAAAGTTTGACTTTAGGGGTATATTTGACCTAAGGTTAGTTTGGTTTAATTTGAAATGAATTTAAGTTTGATTTAAGCTTAAAAAGTAAACTTTAATTTTGTAAAAATTCTGTCATTATTCTTAAACAATTCACAAGTAATTTTATTAAATTATAAACATAACACATACATATTAATTTACAAAAGACACACTTATTCATTACATTATACACATATTAATACATATAATACAATAATATTAATTTCATTATACTACCCACATACAAAATAACATATATCTAACACATATACTAATTATATTATCCATGCACACATATACATATATATATATATATATCTCATTTCAATAACGCATTAGAATATAAATTAAGAAATTCATAGCTATTTCAATGTACCTAACAACCAGATCTTGAAGATACGCAGATGTTGAGAAAGTATTTCTAGAATAATATTGGATTCCAATTCCTTGATAGCAATAATGTTAAAGAGATGCACACAATTTTCACCAAATTCTAGACACAGCCCTGGCCTTTGATGACTTCTACATAAATTGATTACTGATTGCTGAAATATACGCTAAACCTCAACAAACTTCATATAGACTTAAAAACTAAAAAATCTTTAAATTCCAATCTTCTTTTAAATTCAATACCTCTATGCATGAAACCACATGCAAAAATGATCTATATCAACTGATGCTGAGTATTCTAAAGAGCCACCGATGTCTATTTACTATCATTTAGTAAGCAATGAAAAGTATTTGCTATGTTATAGTTTTCAGCACAGACAAATAAGGAGTAGAACAAAAATTAAAATCATAATTAAATTGCAAAATAAAAAGACGAGGCAGGATAAGAAATTATAAGCAAAAGGAGAAGCAAAAAGCCCAATGTGTTAGAAGCCGAGAACAAAAGAAGCACATTGACATATAAAAAATCTAACTTTGGAAGTTAAATACATTTGAGTAGTACATTTAACTAAACATTTATGACAAAATCCTTAAAAAGATGTTGCTCATGAGACTTCACATTTGTTAAGATATTCAAGATAGTACAAAGTCCAACAAACTACTATGGAAGGAGGTACAAAACAAGTAAATCAGATGTTCATGGAAGGAAGCAAATATGGAGATTTATTATTATTTATGTGCAATGGCAACAACAACTATCACCTTATGAGAGAAACTGAAGGCCTTTAAGTAGGGATTGACACATAAGCATATAATTGGGTGTCAAATTAGTTTTTTTTTTTTTTTTTAATCAAAAGATAGGATAAGGCATTTTATTTTTCTATTTAAACATTTTTGACAATTAGTTTTTTTCTGAGCTTAGGGGGCTGGGGTCCCTATCGGCTCCCTCTTTGTCCATCCCTGCCTCTATGGACATTACTTCAAATATATAAAGCAATTGGCTAGTACTAAAAACCAAAAGCTATACTTGTGGCAGCAAATATGAATACAGAACTATCACTTTAGCTAATTTATAGTGAAGCTTCATAAGCACACTACTTCATATTGAATAGAAATGGATGTTTGGAGATCGACCATATAAGTTGGATAAAAAGAAAAAGATCAATTTATTAAGTAGGAACCCTACCATGGCTGCGAAGATTGCCCCACCAAGATACGGATGGTTCTCCATTATCTGTCAAAGTATTTCTTTTCTCTTTGTTTATAATATCTTATAACAAAAACACAATCACATTATTCATATTTGAAAATACATCATTTCCCAAGCAAACATACATTTGAAACAACATATTTCTTATGTTATTTATGGTTTATCCTAACAGATTAATCTAAGCCAATTCCAAGTTAAACCATATTATCTTAATTTTTAACCAAGTTGATTAAATTTAATCAATTTAATTTACTTTAACTCATTCAATTCCATTTAGTGAATTTGAACTTAGGTTTGTTCGTTAAGTTCATCTTTTACTTAACTACATACACTTAACTAGTAAATACAAGTTTTCAACTTTATTTGCATATGAAATAGCTGGAACTAAATAAAAATTTAGGCCTTGATACTTTTAGAATTTTCAAAAATATAGCATTTTTCATCTCAATCCGAGTTTGAATGAAAATGGTATGGTCAAACTACAAAATAGTGTCATTGCGACCTGAGGCCATTATGGGTCCTTCTAACGCCTATAAATAAAAAACATCACAACCAAAGGCCTGTAAAGGTCTTTGCATGCCTATACACCACAAAAACGTCTCAACCGGGCCCTAGAAGGGCCATTATACGCCCGTATAAGACAGATTTCAAAGCGTTGTGAACTCCTTTATTTTTCAAACTTCATTTTATCAAATTTTTATACATCTTGCATCAAATTTTTATACATCCTACATCAACTAAAACACTATAAAAGCAACATATAACTCATCACACTCACTTAACAACACCAAATACACATAAATTCCACATCCTCAACATCATACAACTCCCACAAGTTCATATCCAATATTTGAACAATTTCATAAACTTCATCAATTGATTCATCTACCAGTTTTATTACAAACCCTACTTATAACTAACATCAATTTATCATATATATACAAAAGCAATAATAAAAACAAAGTAAAACAATTATACTTATCTTTTAGACAACTCAAAACAACTTGATCCTCTTCCTTATTCTTCTTTCCAAATTGATAGAGCTACTTCTAGCTTGTTCTACATCTTTGATCTTATTTCTTAAATTTGATTTTTCTTAAATCTTGCTAGAATTGAGATTTTAAGTTGATTTGAGGAAGAAGAAGCGAAGGAGAAAGGGAGGGAAAGAGAAACAAAAGAGAAAGAAAAGGAAACAGAAAAAGAAAGGAAAATGGGGTAGCTGGGAAAAAAAAAAGAGAAAAAGAGAGAGGACAAGGGTAAAAGATATTTATAGGTAAAAGGTTATAGATTTTTACCTTTCAAATGAATATCTTTAGTTTAGAAAGTGTTTAGAAGATAATCTCAGAATCTTTAATTTAGAAATTAAGAACTTAAAATAAAAACTTATCAATTTGAGTTGATAACTTTTGCATGTGGATGACATAATCGAGAATGCCATATTTCTCTCGATAGGACAGAAGCAAGAAAAGCCTGTGGGTATTGAGCATGCTTGATTGGGTTAAAGATTACACATGGTCTTTTGTTGAAGTGGAAGTTGACCTATTTTGAAGTCCTTAAGGAAAATGGAGCTTTCGTCAAAGTTAATAAAGCAATTATTGTCGGAACACAATTTAATGACATTATGTGTGCAAAAGGAAACAACAAGAACATTTTTTGAGGTACAAGGAACGATTTGAGGTTTATATGACAAAGTCACCAGTGTGGGTTATAGGCATGGAGGTACCATTACCAACTAAAAGCATATCGGAACCAATATAGGAGGTTAGATTAGTGAGAATACCTGCCTCAGGAGTCATGTGATATGTGGCGCCAAAGCTTGTACACCAAGTAGCTTTATGAAGAAGACCAGTAGAGCGAGCAACAAATATCAAAGGTTCAGCTACATAGCACGCATCATACCTGTGATGGCAAAAAAGAGCCAAGTGTCCAGGTTTCTTATACATTTGACATGAACACTTGGAACTCGATGGCCTTGTATTGGAAGTGGAGCGCTAAATGGAATCATTGGTGGCAACACCCCCTCGCTCCAAGTTGGTTACGACCATAATCATTGTTATGGCCTAGAGATAAGTGATTAGTCATGTTGAAACAAGTTTTTTTTTTTTTTTTTCCTCTTTCTTTTCTTTTCCTCTTTTTTTATAAACAAAGATAGATTGGACTGGTCCATACGGCTCTTGGCCATGGTCAAGAGGATTATATCACTGGCCTAAATATATGGACTATCTATTCTTTCTCCAGTAGGTGATGATGGAAAATTCACTGAAAAAGCTGGAAAGTTTGCCGGATCTAATGCCGTTAGGGGTAATAAAGTTGTGGTGAACTATTTGGATGAACAGATGTTCCTTATCATGGAGAAACCATACAAACATAAATATCCAAAACTATTTGGTTGCGTAAATTGATTCTACCACAAGCAGAGAACTGGATTTCCACGATGACTTCTAGCCGCTTAGAATGGTGCATTTCGCGACTAAGAACTTGAGGTGTGCCTATTCCAGTTTTTTTTCCTCTTCTTTTGAAGTCAATTCGAAAGAGGAAGAGAAGATTGAAAGTAAGTATGTTCTTGATGATTATCTTTGGAGCCAAATTGGAAGAGGAAGAGAGAATTGAAAGTAAGCCTGCTCTTGATGATGATGATGCTTGTAAAAAAAAAATTAGGGTTCATTTAACTCATGCTCCGATACCATGCACAAATATAGAGGAAAAGATGATTTTATTGATTAGTATATTAGACAGTACGGAGATTGGATACATATATTTTTTAAAGGATTGGAGCCCTAAATCATAATGTGCAAACACTAAAATGACTCTTATATAACAATGTACAATGAATGTGTAATAAATGTATAATCAAATATATATACACTAATAAAAAAGAGTACATCACAATGATTATTGGCGAATTTAAGGCACATTTCATGCAAACATTATGTGCAATATTCACTGCTCACAGCGTGAGGAGCATATCATGCTGCATCCTCCCAAATTTTTCACACATTTATTCGAAGAAGCATCTGATCGATCTCGCCTTTCTGATTATACATGTCCACAAGTTCTCTTCGCATAAGATGCATGTGCTTATCAGCTCAAGTTAACCTGCCGTGTATAGATACTTTTGTGCGGTGCTCTCACTAAAATATCCTTTGCTTCCAAGTGCGATTTACATGTAAAAAGTTCGGATGGTGTGGTAATCTAACGAATATCGAGCAAACTCTAGACCTTTTGGCCCAATCTGAAGATGCAAAAGAGTTATCAAGTAAGCAAACAATCCACCCAATAAAGCAAATTGAATTCTTTTGCTTTTCTTAAAGGGTGATTGATGAAAGAAAGAAATTATTTCACCAGATTCAAATGAATGCTATAAGGTTTCCAACAAATCTCGGGGCAGGCTGAGAAGGCCCTTTCTGAGGATCAACAGAAATCTTTATCCAAATACTCAGTGGATTGAAACAACTGGCAAATCTGTAATAGCCCTATGTTTAACAGGATCTCGAAAAACTAGTTCTGACCATATTTCATCAAGCAGAAAAATGACATGCAAAATGTATAGAGGATATATGTTCCTCGGGCAAACTTACAGTTCAGTGCAAAAGAACCATGGAGTTATGTATTTGATGGAATAAGAATTACCTAATTTTGCATTATCATCTGCCTTCACTGTCTCCATAACAAATGGTCGTCTATTACCCTGATAAGAGGCTCATGTTAAAAGGTATTTTCACAGGAGTTGTGAAGTAGCTATGAGAAAACTCAAAGTAAAGAATTTACACTGCTAATTGTAGGAGTTATATCCAGTAAATTTTTCACCAGATAAGCATCTCCTTCCTCGTTCATTTCTGATCCATGTTAGAAAATGAAACAAAATCAGAATATTATCAGAAGACTCCCTATCGTCAAAAACTCAAAGTCCAGGAACAAGAACCTTATCAGATTTCAACATAGTGATCAAAGGAAAGATTGGTGAGTGCTTGGTATGTACTTACTGTTACATACTGTGGGTGTTGTGTCATGCTGACTCCAGAGTACTTAGCACACCCATGTATCCCAACAACCAGATCTGAAGATACACAGATGTTGAGAAAGTATTTCTAGAATAAATACCTGATATCAATTCCTTAATAGCAATAATGTTAAAGAGATGCACACAATTTTCACCAAATTCTGCACACCGCCCTGCTCTTTGATGAATTCTACATGAATTGATTACTGATTGCTGAAACATAGGCTAAACCTCAACAAACTTCTCTAGATGGTTATCTCATGATGTGGTGTCAAACATGATTTGACATCTTCATAAAAAAAACTACATAGAAACCGCCGAATATGATTTAATTGATTACTGATTGCTTACATATAGGCTAAACCTCGACAAACTTCTCTAGGTGGTTATCTCATGATGCGGTGTCAAACATGATTTGACATCTTAAAGAAAAATTACATAGAAACCACCGATATGATTTATTAAAGAAAAAATGACCATCTTTGCTGATCCTTGATCTTTAAAACATCAACTAGTGCTCAATCTGCATTATAAACCATGTTCAAGTAGTGCTGAGTTTTCATAATATCCAACAAGTTCTAAAAATTAACTAGCAAGGGAAGAACATCCAAACAAATATTACAGACAAGAGCTGGCAGGCCCTTTTGAGCAGTATCTAGATATGGAAAGGGATGTGAACTCATTCCACGGTTTATAAATCCAATATCTTTGTAAGCAACAACCATAAAAATCTGTGTTGAATCATGCATTATTATCTATAGAATAGGATATATATAATCTATTCAATGCAAGATACACAGATCATGCGGGTGAAAAATAACTACTGCATAGGAGGAAACAAGTACAACATGCACACCCATTAAGAAGAGATTTTATACAATAGATGAGAAGAAAAAAATTTATTTTGACAAGCAATAAAAGAATTACTTACCGCCAAAGCATTATATAGTCAAAGCAGCTGTAAAGCACAAATGATGTAAATTGTCAGAGAAAAAAAAAAAAACACCAACATATTATATAAGTTATATTATGAAAGTTGGCAATTGCCACTGTCATAAAATATTTTGTAATCTTTAGGTCAACATATCATTTATCAAGGTAGACAGCAAAGCTTAAATTAGAATTAACTTCACATGTTTGTGGTATCAGTCACTGGTTTTACTAACTAAGGACATATAGTATTAGCATGATAAAGTTTAGAATGATAGAACATTAAGTACCTATAGCAAGACGGTGCTATGACATCAACTAAATCATTTGCTGGGAGACAAAAATAAGGGACCTGCTTTAGTAAAGAATTAAAGTGGGAACATGGAGCACAATAGTTAGAAAAAGAAGCTAGAAATTGCAGATTTTTTCACCTCTTCAATATGGCCATCCAAATGCTTCAAATGAACCTTTGAGAGGATGATCATCAACACAAAGTTAGTGACCACATTGATGTAAAAGCAAGGGTTAGTATATTTACAATTTTTTTTAATCATCCTATTTTTCATGTAATTCAACAGAATTTTATATAATTCATCCATAATTTAGCAGATTACTGTTGCTACACCTATTTTCTTGCCAACTAAAATTATGCTTGTTTATGTAAGCAAGAATCATAAGGATCATGGATTCAGTCTTCACTCGAGTTCCTCCAAGGAAATGAAACAATAAAAAGAGCATATCGACATGTTGGGTGGTTCAAGACAGCATTCCTCAAGAAGCTTAGGTATCCACAAGTTAAGCTCTTGAATATTAGTTGTAAAAACTATATCTTTCAATATGAATCTGCAGTTTTTAACAATGTTATAAGCAATAACCATCTTTGGCAAAATTATATGATCTTTTGATTTCCAAAATCATGGTGTTACCAAGTTAGCCTTGCAATTTGACAAAGAAAAGGATATATATATAGATATATATATATATATATGCTAGATGTCTGTCAACCTTATGGGCCTCATTTCAGTTGTATTTAATTGTTTCCTTCCCAGGTCTTCTTTGATCTCCTGTGTCCTTGTTTAATAGGACTTGTATCTAAAAATGTGTAACATGTGCTCCTGAAAATTACACCTTAATGCTGACCATGTGAATATTAAAAAGAGGTAATATCATGAACTGTGATAAAAAATAGAAATAGGTAAATTTTATATGATCCACATACAGCTAGAGTAGCATGAGAATGTCATGAATGGATAAGAAATTTAACCTTGTAATCTTGCATAAATTCATAATGAAGAACAGTTTCTGATTCGTTGCTTGCAGCCTTCAAAAACTTATCCAAACCTTCTCGAGTTCCATTATCAACTGTATGGTGCAGGAGTTAGCAGTCTAACACCAACCAAGTGATAGCCTCACCATAGATATCAGGTATATCTATTCAGATGCAGCATATGCCGCATCAATGCACAAGATATATGTTTATAGTCCAGATTAGGCTACTATATATTATTATAGATGTGTTATGATGAATCCACAACACATGGAAATGTGTTTACCCTTGTTATTTCCCCAATTTTTACATTTATGGAAATTCCTTGCATTGACATAGTTGCAAAATAAAGTGCATATAGTGTTCATTACATGTATATATATCGCACGTGTGTATTTACATTTTCGAGCAGGATAATAATTACTAAATCTGTGAGAAAATTGATTGTTGCAGTACAATCTTAGCCAACAGAAGACTCCCACAATTTGTGCCAAGTACATATAGCTTCTCCAAATTTAGATACTGCTCCACTGATCTTAGAGCTGCAGTTTAATAAATCAATCTGCATTACAATAGTATAGGTTATGGCATAAAGAAGTAGTAGACTGGCAGTTTTACATCTATATAAGAAGCTCACCTTGCACTTGGCAACCCACACCACAGAAAATGAGTCTTTACTCCTGCAGCCTGTTGAATGAATTAAAAACATTTTCTCATTTAAGTTTTATCACGACAGGAGGAAGAACGCAAGACTACTGAAGAAAAATGCATGTTGATATGAAATGATCAAGCATAGACACAACCGTGGCAGGATATTTGATACCTGTGGTTGTCACACATCCGCATATCAGATAAGGTTTTGACATTCTCTATCATCAGTTTTCCTATTCTTAGATTTAAAATTTTCTGCAGCTTACCAATAGTATTTATGCAGCTAAGCTAACAAACTTTGTACAATCCAATTGCAAATGGTGGTAATCATGCTCTCAGCTGACCGAATAAGATAAGCCAATCATAGTGTCTTCAAACTACACATACTTCACTTAACATTGTCCCACAGACAATCCAGTGAATCAACAGAGAAAGATGTGAAAAGTAATGAAGCAGCAAGACAAATGCAAAGCAAGTCAGTCACAGGCATCAACTATAGTCCAGTCAAAAGTTCCTATCATTATTGAAAGCATGCAGCAAATTCTGCCCTAATTATCCTCTGAAGTAAGCCATGTCTAAGGTGCCAATTGCATAATTTTGCCGAGTATGCTTTAACAGAATATGATGACATGCAGTTGCATAGAGGCAAATTTACAGTACATTTACCAAACATAATAAAACTTCTGCATACTAGCATCACATCCTCAATCTGAAAGAACTACTTAAAGATGAAATCACAAATCACCACTTTTATGATCTTTCATAACATAATAAAGCTTAGGCGCGTCACATCCTCAATCTGAAAGAACTACTTAATGATGAAATCACAAATTACCACTTTTATGATCTTTCATAACATAGATAGGTTAAACATGGATCACATTTGCAACCTCTGTACTCCCTCAACTTAATAAAATCAAGCTACAATCATAAAGTATGTCAAATAGCTGAAAAGCACTACATTGGTATGGTCTTCCAGTAACATACACCGCTTATCTTTATTTGTCAAAAGCCAAAGTATAAGTTTTTCTTCCACAAATTTATCAGGAAATAACTATGTTTTCCAGATTTATGTCAATCCTTGTCCTTATAAGCATTTCAACTTAGCACAATATTCTCGTCCAAAAAAGGATTTGGCTTTAAAAGTTTAGATCTAGATAAAGGCTCAAAGATATAGGGCTATACTTTCCAAGAAGTATTTCTTCTTTGCTAATCAAGTAAAAAATATTTACAAAAGGGCCACAACAGATTAGTTAGCATGAAACATGGGGAAATACTTGTACACAATGATTCCAATGATATCGATAAACCCAACAAAGCTAATTACAAACAAAAAAGACAGCAAGAGATTAAACTAGCTTAGAAGAATACACTAAAGACACATTCCTAAGACTACAATTAGCTTATAAAAAATAGAAAAAATTCACCACAATAGGTTAACTATAATCAACATTGAAACCAACCCCTAACTACTTATGGAATCTTGTGACTCAAATTATGGCTGGAGCAAGATTAATAACGATTTAGTTTATGTGGGCAAATAATTCAGTAATTTCTCAAATGAAAGGCTGCAGAGGAACAATAAATATAAGCATAGAGATGGAAGCGTAATTTCTAAAAGGAACTCTTTGCATCCATAAAAAGAAAATATGCATGTTACCTCAACTAGAGCAAGTGTGTTTAGATTAGGAGATAAGCAGGGCTTGACCCTTTAGCAGCTAGAACTTCCTCTGGTGTCCTTTCAAACAGTTGATAAGATGGGAAAAATCAGAAAAGTAATAAGATTAAAGCCTCGGCAATAAAGAATCCATAATCAAAGAGGCCAACAGGATAATAATGATACAAATTGGCCATAAATGACACTTTATTAAAATACCTTGCTAAAACAGGCCTTGGCGAGAGCCTATCATCTGGATCACTGCCAAATAATGCAAAAGATCAATTAATTTAAAAAGTGACTGAAGTAATAAGCAGCTTTTGTATAGCTCAGATAAAAGTATGATAATGCAATACAACAACATAAAAGCTATATTCTTAAACAACCTTTGATTTGTAGCTGCTCATTACACAGGTACAGATGTTTTGCAAAATAAAGCCATTGCATTACTAAAGGTCAAACTGAAAAGTAAATGCAAAAATATCAGTCTGAGGAAGTGCAATATAGCATACTAAAATAGTTTTCCGTTTAACTTTCGGTTTCAGAAGGACTAGTGCTGTGCCAGCATGATCAATGATATCTTGACTTAGTTTCACAGGTTTGTAAGTATCAGTTAATAGCATACAACATTACCTCTGAACACATATGACAGCCTCCACCATGCCCCTTTTTAGCATTTCCATTGCAATAGTTGTTACAATCCCAGTCCACTGTGCTCCTAAATTCCATGCAATAAGAAGTTACAAAAGTTCTGCGATTACTGACTAACCCTTCTAACAAAACTATTTGCTCCACCATTCAAGCATGACGAATGTTGCATACTGTATCAATCAGGCAATCATATCTTACAGCAGAGGAACTTAGATACAATAGAAATCCAATATGGTAAAATAGTTGAAAATAGAGGATGGTTGTTCCCATCGATATAAACAAAAGAATGATGATGATATGTATGATGAGGTTTTAATGAATGACACAAACAGTCAGTCAGGACAACATATTATTTGTCACACCCTATAATTTGGGGCTGGGTATGGGATTTTACCAAATTATCACTTTTGATAGATCTCTTGTTAAAATTCCAGCCTTTCTTCCTAAAACCTGTGATCGAATTAATGGATTTAGGGCTTGCTGAGAGAGTACCCTCCCTTCTCTTGATGAACTGAATACTAAATTAAAACTAGCATAATAATATAATCTATTGCCTACTTTATTCATCCTCAGCTCAAAAGGGGTTTTTACGTACAAGCTTGCCCTTAATACTTGCTAAGAAACAATATCATCTCCTAATATTTGTTACTGGAATGAAAAGAAAAGAAAAAGGAAAAAAAAAAAGGATAAGGGAAACTTGCATCTCCATGATGCATGGTTTTCCTCAAATACCGATGTCTCAGGAATGCCTCTTTAACATGACTCTTCCCCAAACAATGAAATTGTCCCTAAGATCAAGGGTGGGATAAAGGCACTGGAACACATCTATGGACTTCTAGGATGTCTATTTTGTATCAATCCTTCCCACTACACCATAACTTTTGAAAACCTCGATTGAGTAGCAGTTGATAAACAGCAGCAGATTAGCCACAACCTTCTCCTCCACCAATGATGGCAGGAGACAAAGTAGTATGATGATGTATCAGTGTATTCTTTTGTATTGCTTAGTTTCACCTCCGTTCGACTCGATCAACTGGAAAGGACAATGGAAACATCTGAGAAATGAGACATGGAATACAACATGCAACTTAAATCTGATTGCACATTAAACTGGTAAGTGATCGAACCAATACTAGTGAAGAGAAAGGAGACTAGTGAGATCATATAGGTCCCTATTCTAGCAAGTGAAGACGCTCTTTCTGAAGGTGTGGGAACAGATATGATTGGACAACCATGTTCCTAAATCCATGGTACCAATCTCATGTTGGAATAACTACGAGGGTTCTTAAAATATGTCCCTGAACCCTACTAATAACTCCTCCATCACCATCCTCTCAAACTCTTGACCCTGTAATTTCTAAATCACGTGCTAGGTTTGCCCATACTTGCTAGGCAAGGTAGTTCTCTTCATAGTGACTAGTGAGTCAACAAAATTCCACCAGATTGATCTTTGTAGCCAGTTCACTCCAATTATGATGTTACAAATTACTCATAGAATCACATCAAGATCAAAATCAAAACCAGCCTTCATGCAAACTAACTCACGAGTTCCCCACCAGGTAAATTCTCCCTATTGGCTATAGATTCTCTAAAGCACCAAATGCCTTCTGACCCCTAATCCGAGTTGTTCTGCCATGAGCTTAGTAATGAAACTGTGATTGTTCTTCATGATCTATCAACACTTGTACAAAAAAGCTAGCCACTTTTGCCTGAACCAACACAGTTCGAGCACTACCAAAACCAGTGTAGTATGTAAAGGTATGTTTGTGCCATCTGTCTCTGGGCTCCCCTCCAAAGACTCCTCTATCTCCTTCAATTCCACAAAGAACAATTGCTAACAATGGTGAGCTATAGTATAAAGCCCATCAACTGAAGCTCAAGCACAGCATTTAGCAAATTATGCTCTACTTAGGCCATGGATGACGGAGGTTGGCTTGGTAAATAGCAGTAGTTTATGCCAGTAAGGACTAGAATCACCTTTGGTCCAATGTCACATTTGGAATGCAGAAATGGACTCAAAATAGTATTGTAATTTTGGGTTTCATTTCCATTTCTATGTTTACATGCATTTATAAAAACCATAATCATGTAGAATTCAATTTCACCCTTGAGAAGGCAAAATTATAATTCCATTCCATCCCATTAATCATTACTATTACAATTACCTTTTTATTCTCCTTACACATTTATTACTAACGATATTTTTGACAAATATCATATCAATTTCATTCCACTCCATGATGTATCCAAACATCCAAACAAAGGAAATGATTTATCATTCTACCACTCATTGCAAACGATTCTTATGTACCAAACGTAACATAAAAGCTTAAACCTGCAAATATGGTGTGAGTTATTATATTTATTACGTAACACTCCTTCTCATTTGTAAACTGGACTTTGACTAAGGACCATAAAATGAATAACTTAGTTTTAGTTGAATCATAATGAGTACATAGTGATTCAAACTCATAACTTCCTACTCTGATTTCAAGTTAAAATACAAAAGAAGAAAAATGTACTAGAAATATGAGAAGAAAGAGTTATATTGTAAAGACCCGACATGCTCAATTCTCAAATTAAGCACACCAAGTCTCCAACCACGTATAACTCTTACGAATTATACGTAAGGTTGTCTTAAAAGAAGGTGTTTATGTTGAACATTGCTAAACCAATTTTAGAATTTATGAAATCATTTAGTTAGATTTCTAAATAACTGGATTTGGCAGCGGAAAATCAAATTTTATAAAAGAACTTATAAACTTCTACTCCCTACAGAGCAAACCGGTTTTCTAAGAAACTAACTTTATAAAAACACTTTATGATACTCTTAGGGGTGGATAATCATTTTTCAATCAATTGGGCATTGACAAGCTCTTAAAATAAAATACAATTTATAAATAAATCCAGTCTTTATAAAACAAAGCAAAGAAGAAACAAAAGACAAATATATCTCGGTCCTATTACATTTCACTCATCAATTACAAAGCCGAGTTTAAGTCTTAATCAGTTTAGAATGCCTATCCTAACATTCAACACGCAAGTTACTGCGTACCTTGAATATGAAATCCAAACATAGCCTCGGAAGGAATTTCAGAAGATAATCCAGAAGATAAATCAGATATCTACCACTGTTTAAGGACAGAACTCATATAAGAAACTAAAATAACATCCACTTATATCAAACTTTTATTAATCCTATTTGATCAGACACTAATGTGGAACCCCACTATGGCTGCGATAAATCGCCCCGCCAAAGTATGGACGGTTCTCCTTTGTCTGTCAAAGTATTTCTTTTCTCTTTATTTATAGTGTTTTATTACAAAAGCATTAACAAAGAATTCATATACCAAAAACATTCATTTTCCAAGTAAACACATTTGAAACAACATATTCACCATATTATTCAAAGATCAGCCTAATTCATTCATCTAAGCTAATTAATAGCTATTAACCTATTTTAGCTTAACATTAGCCAAATTGATTAAAATTAGTCATTTGATTCATTTACTAAGTCAAGTTGATTAAACTTAGACAATCTAATTCATTTTAGCTTAGTAAAGTTCATTAAGTCAAATTGGACTTAGATTATAACTAGATTCATTTTATGTTAAACTCGCATATTTAACTCATTTATTCATCAAATCTATAAATCTATCTAAGTCATGTTTAATTATATCAATAAAATATCATAACACATCAAATATTATTTATCTCTCTCATTTTAGGTCAAAAAGATCCATTTACACTTAACAATAACATTTAGAAATCAAAAACAAGTTTTTATTTTGTTTAGGAAAACACAACAGCCAGAAAGATTCAAAATTTAAGCATCGATACGTTTCGAATTTGTAAAAACTCAAAACATGAAAGTTTTAGATCTCTTTCTTATCTTTCCAACGCAACTTGAATCATCTCAATCAGAGATCAGATGAAAAAGTTATGTCCAAAATACAAAAGGACTACGAAACTAGGAAAAGTTGCAAAACGAACGCCGGCTTTCAACACCAGCGGCGTAAATTAAAAATTTTCCAGCGTTAGAGGTCTACCAATCTGGTCACCGTTGGACTCTTCTACACCGCCAAATTTTTCACATACGCCAGCAACGTTGAATTCAACACCGGCAGCGTTGAATGCTGGCGTACATGCATTACGGTGCTGTCAAATTTTCCCCTGTTTTCATTTTGCAAAAACCATTTGTTCCAATTGTTTCAAACTCCTTCAAATTCATTTCAAGCTTCTTAAAACTTGTTATTTGATCTTACTACAATCTAATAAACACAAACTCCCACTTCAATCCATCAAACATCACTATAATCATCATAAACAACTTCAAACCCCAAATCACTACACCCAACATTTAGTCATCAACCATTTGCATTTCTCAACACTTCTAATCTCTTATACTACATATACAACTAACTCCTATAACAATAAAACACTTCTCATACAACCAACAAAGCATATAAATCATCAAACACAAGTTTAAGCTTAAAACCTATTGCTAAGAAACAATGAACTTGCATATTTTGAAGACATGAAAAACATAATTATCAATAGAACTTTAGGCCTTGGTTTTGTGATCCTCTAGCATGCTTTTGATGGTGGAAAATGTAGAAAATGAGAGTCTTATCTATATAGATCCATGGGGAAACTTTGGAGAAGAAGAAAATGGGGTTTTGAGACTTTTGAAGCCTTGTTTTGGAGGTCTGAAATTTGTGCACGAATTTTGCACTATTAAAGTTGATATTATCTTAAGGTTTGACTTTTGAGGCATAAGAGGTTAAGAGGACTTAATGACTTATCAATGGCTAATTAATAAACTTGTCTTTGGTTAATTAATGAGGTGTTTAAGCTCCATTTAAGGTAAAAGAATTAGGCTATGATGAGGCTTATGTGCATGGATCTATTTACTCATTTTAATACATTCTAAATATAATTCTTACATGATAATGCAATTTAAATTTTATGAACTAAATATTTAATAAATTCTAGAGTATTTGAATATTTTAACACAATAATAAAACATAGTTCATCATGAACACAAATCATATTCAATACATATCAAAAGCATGTATAAATTCAATAACACACATATAAAATATAAGTTGGAAATTTCATGGTTATTTCACTAATTAAATCCTATAATTCATTTTAGTCATTTAAATCTATCTAAACCCAATTTCTATTTTAGGTGAAAATTTGGGATGTTACATATATTTTTGTTAACGAATAGATTATAAGAAACATCAAATATATATGGACCATGTTTTCATGGTAGGTATACTAACCTCACATAACACATCATTAATTACCTTAAAAATAAAATATTATATATATATATATATTTTTAGCAAAAGTTCAGCTCAACAATAGCTTTAATTAATGAGGAATCAGGAGATCTTTGGATGTTCAGGTCTAGTCTTAAAGTCAGCTTGATGCTTAAATACCCAGTCAATCCATCAGATAATCCCATTAGCTTTTGTTCGGGTATTGTTCAGGATAGACACAAACCAAAAAGACCTTCTGCAATTGGGTCACGGATAAGGCCCATAAAGCGCTAAGAACTCACTAATAACTCTTGATCACCATACAACTCATGGCCAAAGTATGAAGTGGCAGTCTACGGCTAGTCAGCTACAAATAAATCAAGTCAAGACAGGACGGTATTGAATTCAAGGTTGAGTTCAATTCAAAATTTCAAAGCTTGAACTTGGTTCAAGTTGATTTGGCATAAGATTTTTAAACTCAAGTTCAGCTCGAAATAACACTATATATTCGAATTTGATTCGAATAACTCGTTTAGACTTGAATTATTAAAAGAAATATATTTTTAATTTCTAGTTAAAATAATATTAAACTCAATCTCGATTTGGATTCAATTAACATTTATACTTGACTTGAACTCACTAAACATAAAAAGCTTGAGCATATTCGAGTAACTAGAGTTTGAGCTCGAGTCGATTACTGTCGGATCAAACACGAGTAATTTGCAAACCGTCTTTGCTCATTTGCACATCTAAGTGGCACATATGCTTGGTGTCCATTTTGAAAGGCTATGCATGGAGGTTCATGTACGAGACTGGCAATACCAGCCTTGCACACGGTCTTTGACTTTGTAGGTCACAACACCACAGGATGGTCCAAACTGGGGTTGGCTGCACATAAGCCATGCTCCCAATGAAATACCCCAAAAATGAAAGAATATCACATATAAATACAGATGTTAATAAAATAAAGTCATAAAAACATACATACCCAGATACCCTTGTTCAGATAAGCATAATAATGCTCAACATATTAATAATTGTAATTGCAATTGCTAATTAGCGCTGGCAATTCGTATCATCGTGTCATGTCTTGCATCCGTGGCTAAACAGGTCCGTATTTGAAAGACTTTAACTTAAAACCCGACCCGTTTATATCATGTCTCGTGTCAACCCACTTGTTAATTGATAAGAAATATTTAACACTGTAATAGATAATGGACTTAGAAAGTTAATCTATTAAAACATTTATTATCCTAGGTAGACTCGGTTAACAAATTATATATGAGATATTATTCATATATAAAAGGAAAAGATTATAGTATATGGCTTAATGGATTGTTAAATAAGCATAATATTAGTAGATAATAAGAGATGGTAAAAAAAAATGGAATTATATTTTTAGTTAACAGATATATTACCCTATCATTATAGCCAACAAACACAACATGCTTAAAACCTACAATGCAAGAAACATTACATATTAAAAAACTAAATCAAATTAAAACACAACATGTTAGACATTATTCATATTATATTATTATATGTTTTTTATTTTTTTAGCTATTACAACGGAGAACGGGGGATTCGAACCTAGGTCCTCTCACTTGAAAGATTAGAAAATGCCACTAAACTACAATACCATTAGCTATATATATTATATGTTATATATGTGTATTATATAAAATTTACATATATATATATCATTTATATTATATATTAATAAAATTTATAATATGTTCTATATGATTTTATATTACGTTCCAAACACACACATGCAACATATTCACTTTATGTAAAAATGAATTATAATATATTATATGTTTATATTATTTGTGGATTTTATGAAATACCCCAAATCTTCACCTATATTAGAAATTGAGTTTAGATAGATTAAATAAATCAAATGAATTATAGGATTTAATTAGACAAGTTGATATAATTTAATTAGCTATTAATTGAGATTTGAGTTTCAATTCCCTAAACATGTCATCAAAGTGTTTAGAGAATTCCTAAATCATTGATTCTTAGCCTAAACACTAATTCCTAAATCTCAGTAAAATTTGAGTTCATTTGCTTATCTTAAAATATCAGTTCTTAAACTCGAACTCAAATTAAATATCTTTTATCTAAAATAAATTCTCAAATTAAGTTCTTATTGCAAGTTCTTAATTTCTAACATATCGGTTCAGAAACAAAATTTTAAATGCTTCTGGAACTATAGATATTGATCTGATAGTTCTAAACCTATACCCTATTTCTAAATATATAATTTAGTTTTATCGTTTCCTTTTCTTTTATTTTCCTTTTGCTGCCATCTCTTTTCCCTTTCTCTCTTTTACATTTTATTTTTCTTCTTTCTTCTTCTTCTTCTTCTTCTTCTTCTTCTTCTCCTCCTCCTCTTTCTTTTCTTCCAATTTCTTCCACAAATCTCAAGATTAAAGCTATCTAGAAGAATAATCAAGACTAGGAGATGAACTAGATGGAGGAAACCGAGCTAGAGGATGAAGTTTCAACTTATGTTCTTTTCTAAAAGCTAAGTATAGTTTACTATTTATTGTCTTATTTATAATTTCGAATTCAAATGTTGTATAGATGATGTATATGAGTTGAGAAGTGTTGTTTAAGTTTGTATTTGTAAAGCTTATGGTTGTTGAAGTTGAGTTGTTGAGAAAGAAGATGAATAGTGAAATTGAGGTTTGAAGTTGTTTATGATGATTATAGTGATGTTTGATGGATTGAAGTAGGAGTTTGTGTTGATTAGATCGTCGTAAGATCAAATAACAAGTTTTAAGAAGCTTGAAATGAATTTGGAGGAGGTTGAAACAATTTGAACAAATGTTTTTCTCAAAATGAAAACAGGGGAAAATTTGACAGCAGTGTAATGCATGTACGCCAGCATTCAACGCTGCCAGTATTGAATTATACGCTACCGGCGGACGTGCAAAATTTGGCGGTGTTGGGGAGTCACTCGGGGACCAGATTGATGGACCTCTAACGCTAGCAAATTTTTAATTTACGCCGACAGTGTTGAAAGCTGGCGTTCTTTTTGCAATTTTTCCCAATTTTGTAGCCTCTTCATATTTTAGCCATAAATTTTTCATATGATCTCCGATTGAGGTGATTCAAGTTGCGTTGGAAAGATAAGAAAAAGATCTACAACTTTCATGTTTTGAGATTTTGCAAATTCGAAATGTATCAGTGCTTAAATTTTAATTATTTCCAACTGATACATTTTTCAAGCTATGTTAAAAACTTGTTATAGATTGTTTTATGTGTATTTACTTGAACAAATGGATCTTTTTGACATAAAATGAGATAGATAAATAATATTTGATGTGTAATGATGATTTAGTGATATAATTAAACATGACTTAGATAGATTTATAGATTTAATGAATAATTGAGCTAAATATGCGAGTTTAACATAAAATGAACTTAGTTAACAAACTTAAGTTCAACTTGATTAAATAGACTTGAATGAGTTAAAATGAATTATATTGAGTTAGTTTAACCATATTTGACTTAGTTTTTGAACTAAATGATTAAGGTTAATTAATTTAGCTAAGTTTAAGTTAAGGTGAGTTCAAGTTGACATAGATCCTACATGTATAATGAATTAGTAATTAATCTAAATCCAACTTGGCTTAATGAACTTTACTAAGCTAAAAATGAATTAGATTGATATAGTTTAATCACCTTGACTTAGTAAATGAATCAAATGACTAATTTTAATCAATTTGGCTAATGTTAAGCTAAAATGGGTTAATAGCTATTAGTTAGCTTAGATGAATGAATTAGGATGATCCTTGAATAATATGGAGAATATGTTGTTTCAAATGTGTGTTTACTTGGAAAATGAATGTTTTTGGTTTATGAATTCTTTGTTAATGCTTTTGTAATAAAACACTATAAATAAAGAGAAAAGAAATTCTTTGACAGACAAAGGAGAGCTGTCCATATTTTGGCGGGGCGATCTTCGCAGCCATAGTGGGGTTCCACATTAGTGTCTGCTCAAATAGGATCTTAATAAAATTTGGTATAGATGACATAGTGATTGATTAGATTAAGCTAGTTTAATTGATTTGTTTTTTTTAATTGTTTTGTAAGGAGCTGGTGGATCTTTTACAAAAGGAAATAAACTCATTTGAGTTTCTGTCAAGTAATGGACATCGTCATTAGGGTTCATGTTTTTCTTACAGGCGATCTTATATAAGGTACGCAGTAACTTGCGTGTTGAATGTTAGGATAGGCATCCTAAACTGATTAAGACTTAAACTCGGCTTAATAATTGATGAGTGTTGGTTATGTTATTCGCCGTTGAATCCGGTCCAAGGAGCGACAACTTGTCATGATGCAATGACAATGTTAGAATAATGCTTAGGCCACTTATCATGATGCAATGATATGGCTTGGGGGTTGTCATGATGCAATGACAATATTATATAGCACTTAGGCCAATAGTCATGATGCAATGACTAGGCTCGGCGGGTAATAGATAAGGAATGTGGTAACTGCGTAACGTTTACTTATTCTTGAAAGGAAGTAATATGATTTAATTCAAAGTTTATGGGAGCATGTGAATTAAATTATATTATGGATTAAGTTAAGTGAAGTTAAGTAGCGACTATGAGTCCTGGATGAGATTACTGTTCCTTTTTCAGTGTAACGTTATCTAGGAGATATAAGTATTCGGGCAGCTTATATCAACCTCCTGAGCGTCGTGAGCGTTACTCGGGATCCCCAGATTCCCATTGGCTTGTTCTGGAGTGTGAGCACTCCATTGTTGATTTGTTTATTTTAATGAAAAGATAATAACTTGTGGATTGATGCATTACATTTAGTTAAGCTCGTATGTCACTCCGTGTGTGATTGTATTACTGTGTACTGGGCTCCGGCTCATTATTGTTGTTGTTATTCTTTTTACAGGTATTATTGTTGTTGATGATGATGATGAGACGATGATATGATGATGTTGTTGCTATTGGTGATGCTTGACTCGGTTTTTGGGTGCTTGTAATGATTCGGAGAGAATTCGTGGATGAGTGAAGTGAGTAGGAGCGTGGATGTAGTTGATTATTTTATTTCTTCTTTGTTTTGTTCTATAAAGACTGGATTTAATTATAAATTTGTATTTTCATTTAAGGGCTTGTTAGTGCCCATATTTTTGTAAATAAACTTTTGTAAATATTTGTCAAAGTGAAAGTTTTTCCACTTTTAATAGTGGAAGTTTGAAATGCTTTTATGTAGAAAAGTTTTTATTAAAGTTTATTTTTCCGCTGTTAAATCCAGTGTTGCCAGAATCTAACTAAACGATTTCATAATCTAAAATCGGATAGCAATGTTCAACATAAACACCTTCTTTTAAGACAACCTTACGTATAATTCGTAAGAGTTATACGTGGTTGGGGACTTGGTGTGCTTAATTTGAGAATTGAGCATGTCTGGTCTTTACATTTTATATATGTAAAAATGTGTTATATACATGACCATATATATTATAAATATCTATTATATTGGTTATGTGATATCATATACATCTATATGATATCACATAATTGTTAGTTTATACATATTATTTAGGCTATATATAACCATTAAAAACTAAAAATTTACATATAAAATATAAAGTTTAATCATGCAAATATATAATCTATATATCAATATATATTTATATATTTGTTATATATGATCTATATGAATTATAACATATATATACATATATGCCATATAAATTATTATTTATCACCTATAGATCTTATATATGTGTCGATTAGTATATATATGCATACATACATTATAAATATTTATTATATATATGTTATGTCAAATATATATTATGTTATATATATTTAAGCAACATACATTATATATATCCACACTTTATATGCACTCTATGAGTTACATATGTTATATATTATATATAATCCACCTATTTTATAAATATTTTGTATGTAATTTCTTTTTAATAAAAAAAATATTAAAATATGTCATATACATAATATTTACGTAACATATAGATTATGTATTTATGATCTACAAATTTAATATGTGTATTATATCAATATATAAAATTGTTATAAATATTTGATTTACATATTATATGACATATATATGTTGTGTCTACATATGTATATATGTAGTAAATAAATGAATTGTATATTGATATATAAATTATGTATATTTTATTTGTTAAATAAGATCTATATTTTATATATAATTTATAAAATACTATACCTATATATATAATTTATTTCATATTTGGATAGTTTTATCCTTTTATAATTTAGTTAAAGGAAAACAATATTATATTTTAATAAAATAAGAACACAAAACAATAATAATATTTTTTAACGGGTTCATAGGTTTGTAAATGAGTTTAAGTTTGGGATCCAAACCAAAACACGTTTAAACTCCTATCATCTCCAGATTTGACCTGTTTATTAATCGTGTCGACTTTTACCTATCCAAACCTTTTTATAATTATGTCGTGTCGTGTCGTGTCGTGTCATGTCGTGTCGTGTCGTGCTCGGGTCCATAGGTCAGGTCCCAAATTGCTAACACTATTGCCAGTATAAATAAATAAATAAAAAGAAGTAAAAATTTAACAACTTTAGGCATTTGTATCACATTTAGAAAATTAACATAACCTAAAAGAGGATACTAAAAATTTAAGAGAGTTATTAGAATAAGTATAATAATAATATCTAAAAGCTTATAAAATGAGACACTACAAAGGCCATCATGAACACTACAAGTATAGCCTTAGGTCACTCCCATGATTTAACTTCAAGAACAAAACACTTGTTACTATAGGCAGGAGAAACCAAACCTAAACCCTAGTACTTCCATATGATCATCTATTAATAGAATAGCCTAAAAGTACCTATTTCGTAGGAAAGAGATTGACTTTACACGATACATAAAAAAATAAAAGAAAAGAGAAAAAAAAAACAGTTTATTTCATAAATAATCAAGACTAGGATTCCTAACTAAAATTAGATATCTAGACTTTGATTCTCTCATATCTAAAACCTTGGATAAAAATATTACTATTATAAAACATAACAACAAACATAAAGCTTGACTCTAATGCCATGTTTGTATGAACTAATTATGGGTCAGAGTATGATCAGATTGTAGAACTTGTTATAAGTGATCTCTTGAAAAACTAAAGACAAAATAAAAAACTTAAATTACTAAGATGATTCTTTACTTGCTTTATAAGAGCGACATAGGTAAGCTATTATTATGCATGGTGTGAACTCATGCTCACAAATAAAGGAAGTGACACCATTTGAATATAAGAGACGTGTTAAAAGAAAGGAAGGAGAAGAAGAAGAACAACAAAAAATGGAAGGATAGAGAGGTAGAAAAAGAGAGAGTAGCCATGAAAGGAGACAAGGTGATAGCAGAAAGTAGTAAGTAAGAAAGCAGTAAGAAGGGAGAAGAGTCAGACACGTGCATGCGTAATTAATTGCAAACATTTATCCGCCAATAAATTAAAATATTTACAAAAAGCTTACACCTTGTTTGACAATTTTGAAGAAAGCAGAAGTGAGGGGAATGAATGGAAATGGAAACAGAAAAAAATAGAAAGAAAATAAAAAATAAATATTTGTTTTATTTTTTGTTTGGATTTACTGGATGAAAATTTACGCTGTGTTTGGATCGAATGAAATCTACCGAAAGTAAGAGAAGATAAGAGAAATGAAAGGAATTGATTGTGTTTGGTAACTTTATTTGCAGCGGAAGTGGGATGATGTCGACGGAAATGAGAGGAAAGAGGGGCTCAAAAATTTTCTGCCCGATTTTGGGATGAAAGCAGTGGAAATGAAGAGAAAATTATTCAAGTGATAAAAATACCCTTAGAAATACCTTAAAGCAGTTAAAAAAATTAAAAAAAAAAAGGATATTTTAGTCTATTATATATTTCACTTCCTTTCATTTCTTTTATTATCCATACCAAACAACATCAAAAATAAAAATTTCATCTCATTTCATTAAGGCTGTGTTTAACAATTGCCAATCCCCCGGCTTTTTTTTTTTCTTTTTAACTAAACAATTTGTCAATGCCTTGTAGTGGTATATGATCTCTCGAGTGGAAGTAAAAGTTTGATTCTTCTCCCTTAAAAAAATCTATATTAAAAAAATTATCATACGTTCTTAAATGATAAATAATTCTAAAAATAGGTAATTTAAAAAGTTTACCCAAACTTGTTTGTTTAAAAAAAGAGTTAATAATTGAACTCATTTTTATTAACTCGTTTTTTTTTAACTTCATATTTGATAAATTTTAAAACTTAAGTATTAAATTGATAAATTTCAAAATTTTAAATACCATTTGCGATACTTACCTTTTAAAATATGAAGTAGTTTGATTTAGTTTAACCTTCTAATCTAGATCATAAGTTGTTTGGACATTCTCAATGTTCAAGAGTGTTGCATGTTCCAATTATGACACTACTACAAATTATAGTATATCGCACTTACAACAGGTAATACTTGTGTATTATAATTAGTATATATAATACCTATACCCTTACTATATCGTACTTGTAACATGCAAAACCTTTGGAAAATAAAATATTGCATTTTCAATATATGATATAATATTGGTATTTTGGTTTTTTTTTTTATAATATGTATTTTAGCAATTTTCTTTTAAATAATGATAAACATGAATACTACCTCACTTTAGTTTGAGGGATATAGGTAGGCCAAATGCCTGTACCTTTAATTTTTGGCAATTTAATACCTCATCTTTATATTTTGACAAATTAGTGTCTTTGTTGAATAAAATTTAACGGACATTCATTTTGATGACAAGATAATATTAAATATTTGGCTAAATATAAATCCTCAAAATAGTAGTAAAGGTTTTAACAATTTAGAATTAGAGTTTCTTTTAAGAGTATCTTCTATAGTTTTGAATTCTCTAAGAGGTCAACAACAAGACCTTATAACTTTATGAGTGTAGATTTAGAAGGGTTATAATAAAAATATATACTTTCACACACCGAATTTGGTTCAAGGCGTGCTAGCCACCACGTATAACACTTACGCATTATATGTTAAGGCTGACCTAATCTACAATTTAACGTGATCGTTGCTAAACAACTTTTGGATTCTGAAATCGTTAAATTAGATTTTGAAAATGACTAGAGTTGCAGCGGAAAAGAAATACATATCTCTAAAACGATTCCTAAATATGCTACTTTCTTGAGTAGACCATTACATTTAATAAGGTAAATTCCTCAAAATGATTTTCAAATAGGCTACTTTTTATGAGTGGACAAACGTTTGTAAATAAATATTTTACCATCAGGTATCTCAAAGTACACAGTGTCTAGTATCTCAAGATACAACCATGGGCTCATAGATCTGCCCTCATCAAATCATAAGTTTGAAAAGATGATCAATAACTTTTGCTATAAATAGTTCAACGTTCCCAGGCACTTAACTCGTTAACAAGCTCCTTTAGAGTCGTCCCATACCCGATAATCACAAGCATCCAGATCATCACCTGAAAAAGAAGGCATGAGCCGAAGCCCAGTACGACAGCAATACAAGCACACATGAGATGGGCACACACGCCTATTCTATATGCAATGCAACAACCAATAGTTTATATCTTTAAATTAAAGTGCGACAAACAGCAGTGGAGCACTCACTCCGGCAACACGCTGAGAACTTGGGGTCCTGAGTAGCAGCAACTGCTTAGGGGGTTGATATAGGCAGCCCGAATATCTATATCTCCTACCTCTACAAGCAATAGCCTCGTCTGGGGGTCACAGCCGTTACGCATCTCTACCCATCACAGTCCATAATATAGTGTAGCTCAACGGATCCCATAAACGTAAACCATACTACATTACTTCTCTCCGATCCAGGTAGACGTTATCCCGCTACCGTTCCCCCCATCAGCTGCCCACCGTACCATCATGCCCATGGTGGCCTAAGCGCCTAACTACCATGCTGGCACCGCCTAGCAAGGTTGCCGCCCCTCGGGCCAAGTCTCAAAAAGGGCCACGCACAAGCAACAAGCAATTATTAAAGTCATCTTTATTAATTCATTTAGAATGCCTACCCTAGCTAGCACGCAACACACAAGTTACTGCGTACCTGGTATAAAATCTGTAATCTAAACAATCAGAAGATAGACCAGAAGATAAAACAGAATGCAGACTCTTAACAAATATCTGCTTCAAATATTAATTCATATAAGCATTTGAATCAATTATCAACTTATATCAAACTCGTATTAACTACTTAGTTTTCTAGCAAATATACATTTGAAACAACATACTCCTCTTATTATTCGTGATCTATCATATTTTAAGAATTACGTATTCCTTATCATTTAAGGTCTAACCTAACATTATTCGAAGCCAATTTCAAGTTAATATGATCATAGGTATTCATCAATCAATAGTTAAGTATAAATTGTTGGTTTCTGAAGAATTTACTAAGCTAATATTAGTTAATAAATCTATATTAATTTTATCTAATCAAGTTGAATATAATTAACTAGTCAAGTTTACTAAATGGTAATTAGGTCATTTAAAAGGATAAATTCTATAATAGGTCCTATAATCAATCTATTAAAATTTTATTAAGTAAAACAACTTATTAAAATATAATTATTCTATTTATGTTATTTATAATTTATTTTTACATCTAAATGGACTAAGGAATCTAAACTTGTTTCTTGTTATGTTTGTACTATCTTGTGACGTTATATTTATACTTACTTTATTAAATAAATTGATAAAATAAAAATAATTAATTATTTATCTTAAAATTCATAATTTAACATGAAAAAAAATTATTTACATTTATTTCATATTCATTTGATTAGAATTAATTTATCTTAAATTCCCTCATTTCATTTCCTATATAAAACTACTGCGTACCCTAACTTTAATAAATTGGTTTATTATCTTAAACATGGGTTCTGTCACGCCCCGAGGGTATCTTAGACGGGACAGTTCCGCCATACACAATATCCGGCTTAAGATTTAAATCATAAATCTCTTAAAGCCATAAATATTGTGCAGAAGCGTATCCTGAATAGATAACCACAGGGTTTGATAGTACCAGATTAGCCATATAAAATACAACTAATAGTCTCAAAACTAACTTAATAACTACTGCAGAAATATAACATTAAAAGAAAAGTAGTTTAAGAGTGTATACAACAAAGCAGTTGGGTTACTGATCCTATAAATATTTCAATCCTGTTTCAAAGATTTATTTAAAAACCCCTCCCAGGAAAAAGAAGAAGGAACTCTCTTCAACCCTCGTATCCTTCCCTCAAAACCCTGAATCCAAAGGGGAGCTAACCTGAGGGTAGCCTCGTCCTGACTGGTACCAAAGATAGTCCTGTGACAATAAACTGTAAGGGAGTGAGCGACCACAGGCTCAGCGAGTTATATTCCTCACACTATACCATTCAAGCAAGTTATTAATTCAAACATATGCAATGCAAACAATCAAGTGAACAAATATATATAGCCAACCGGTAACCATATACATATTCGGATTTGCGCCCTCCGAATCCGGGGTTGGGGTACATCCACTCATCAGCACCCAGATTAATATACTTGGGAATCAAATTTCTCAAGAAAACTTTTATATATCAAAATAATATACATATAACAACATCCCAGTGAAGTAATAAATCCGAAACAATAACCCGGCGCGATTCTAGGAGAAGGGCCGTCTCCCCAGGACGACTTAGTTCCCATTCCCCTAGAACAAGGCCCATGGTACACACTAGGTATATACCACTTCGGTCCTCCATGTTCACCATCCTCACGGGACAGTGCGGCCCATCCGGATCAAGGTGTAGTGGTGATGGCCTTCTACGTGCATGAATGCTATGCATGAACGTATTCAATTATTATGTCAGATTGTTTTATATTTATTTACTTGGTGTGCAAACAAGCTTCATACACTTTCATTTCTATTCTATAGCATCCAATGGGTTAGAATATACTTACAATATTTTATTAACCAATTCAAGTAACCACAGTCACAGTTTATTTCCCAACCCCTTAATATTTGATTACATGATTAATTCTATTCTACAACCACAATCAAGTATAGAGATCATAGGAATATACTCACCTGTCCATATTTCTTGTCAGTCGTAATAGTCAACAGGCAGATCAAGCTCAGAGTCAGAATCACCTGAATATAAGTAAAGATGGAAATATACTATAGAATTGACTAAAAACATCTAATATATAATATATATATATATATATATCTCTACTACAGACTTCCTATATTCTGGAATCTATTACTAAAACCTTATATAGCTAATATAAATCGATTTAACATAGATTATACGTACAAACGTAGTTTACTAATTATTTTTGAGCTATATGAAATATACGCAAAATAATAATAGTATCCAAATAAATAAAAATATCATTATTAAGGATAAAGAAAATTTTAATCAAGTAACCTAAGTAATTAAACATATAGATATATATATATATAAGTATGTATTGAAAGGTTAAAGGAAATAATTTAATAAACACGAATAATAATAATAATAATAACAATAATAATAATAATAATACCATATTTAAGTCTATGTATATATAAGCATATAAAAACAAATAGATTAACATACTTATATTATATTAATAATTTAATTCTTTATATATAAAGCATAAATATATATATATAACAAGAAATATAATATATCCTATAGTATATATAAGTATGAATATATAAATATATAGCATATAAGGGCTTATACATATACATATATACATAGACAAATTATTTAAGTATATAATATATACATATATACTATACCTATCGTATATATATATCATACACATATATACATATATACTAATCATTATATATATATAACATATACATATACATATATATATATATCTCCATAAGAAGCAGCAGAGCTGCTTTGGGAAGGAGAGGCAGCGTGGCCGCTGCCGCTCGAGCGCTCATCTGGAGCGCCTACTCGAGCGCTGCTGAGCGCTCGCTGGGCGCTCTTTCAGCGCTCCTTGAGCGCTCGCTGAGCGCTCCTTCAGCGCTCCTTGAGCGCTCGTTGAACGCTCGCTGAGCGCTCTGAGCACTGGAGCGCTGCTCGAGCGATAGCTCGAGCCCTCCATGAGCGCTGCTGAGCGCTTCTGAGCGCTCAGCTTGAGCGCTCCATGCGCGCTCGCTGAGCGTTGCCCAGCGAAGACAGAGCAGGGGGCTCTGTCAGAGAGCGGTGGTGCGGGTGTGTGTGTTTTGGGTGATGCTGGGGCGACTGATGTGGTGCGGTGGGGTGCTGTGGGGTGCTGGGGCAGTGCGGTGGTGTGCTGGGATGGTGCGACGAGGAAGAAGAAGAAGAAAAACAGAGGAGGAAGAAGAAACAGAGGAAGAAGAAGAAGAAAAAAAAAGAAGAAGAAGAAGAAACAGAGGAGCTCACCTTTCTTCGGACCACTGCTCCTACGGAAGAAGAAAGAAGATCAAAAGAAAAGAAAAGAAAATGAAACAAAGAAGGAAAGAAACAGAGGAAATCCAAAACGAAAGAAAAAGAAAGAAAAGGAGGAGAAGGAAACCGCAGCTTAAGTATATATATATATATTATATATAAATCCAAAGTCAAAGGGAGCTTGTGGTCAACAAACCCAACTGTCAGACTTATCCTTCGCAATTATCTTTATAAATATATATATGTAATAAAATAATTGCAACATGGATCTTCTTAAATTTCTTGTTGACTAATTGTCTCGGAAAATTTTAATCCAAAAATAAGGAATATCCCATTTAAACAAAATAGCACGGTCTAAATTTTTAATAGTAAATCGAATAATTATTATCGTATAAGATCAAATATTCAGACAACATTCGGACAAGGAATTTATAAATAAAATCTTTAATTAATACTGTTTAGAGTAGATTCATAATTGAATAAAGAAAAATTAATTTATGAAGAAGTTTATACTTAATTTGATAAATAAAATAAAATAAAATAATCAAAATAATAATTAAAATTATCAAAACAATTTAAGAAATCAGAAATCGGAAATTTTTCGGAGCTCACATCCACCCTCCTTAAGAGAAGTTTTGTCCTCAAAACGTAAAGATTTACCTGAGTTTTGAAGTAAGTGAGGATATTTTTGTTTCACTTCTTCCTCAGATTCCCAAGTAGCTTCTTCTTGATTATGATTTTTCCACAAAACTTTCACATATCTGATTTCTTTGTTCCTCAATTTTTGAACCTTGTGATCTAAAATCCGAATTGGGTGTTCTTCGTATGTTAAATTTGCTTTCAACTGTACTGGCTCCAATTCAACAACTTTATCCGGATCGGGAATGTGTCTTCTTAATACAGATACATGGAACACGTTGTGTATCGGATAAGTTTGGTGGCAAGGCTAGTCGATAAGCCAAGTTTCCTACCCTCTCCAGGATCTCAAAAGGTCCAATATATCGGGGGCTCAATTTTCCTTTTGTTCGAATCCGATGTATACTCTTAATAGGACTTATTTTCAAGTACACATGATCCCCAATGTCGAACTCCAAGATTCGTCGTTTTAAATCTGCCCAACTTTTCTGCCTATCTTGAGCTTCCTTCATTCTTTGTTGAATGATTCTCACTTTCTCTGCAGCATCTTGTATCAAATCAGGTCCTAGTACGAGTTTCTCCACATCATCCCAGAATAATGGTGATCGACATTTCCTCCCATATAGTGCTTCATAAGGGGGCATTTGAATAGTGGAATGATAACTGTTGTTGTACGCAAATTCCACTAAAGGCAAGTGTTCATCCCAATTTCCTTTGAATTCCATAACACATGCCCTGAGCATATCTTCCAATGTTTGGATAGTCCTTTCAGATTGTCCATCTGTTTGAGGGTGATAAGCGGTACTAAATCGTAATTTAGTACCCAAACCTTTTTGTAAACTTATCCAAAACTTGGATACAAATCTAGGATCTCTGTCTGATACAATACCTGCTGGAATTCCATGCAATCTCACCACTTCTCGGATATATAGTTTTGCTAACTTATCCAAGGAGTATGTCATATTAATTGGCAAGAAATGTGATGATTTTGTCAGCCGATCCACTATCACCCATATGGCATCATTTTTGGATAATGTTTTTGGTAATCCGCTCACAAAATCCATGGTAATTTGATCCCACTTCCATTCCGGAATAGGTAAGGGTTTTAGCAGCCCTCCTGGCCGTTGATGCTCAGCTTTTACTTGTTGGCACACTTCACATTTTTGTACAAAATTTGCCACATCACGTTTCATCCCATTCCACCAAAAATGATTTTCAGATCTTGGTACATTTTAGTACCTCCGGGATGTACTGTATACCCAGATGTATGAGCTTCACTCATAATCTCCTTCCGAAGTTCTTGATCATTAGGCACACATAATCTGTTATTCAGGCGTATCAATCCATCATCTCCAATTTTGAAATCTGTATACCTTCCTTGTTGTGTTTCTTGTTTCACCAAAAGCAAGGTGGAGTCATGCTGCTGAGCTTCTTTTATCCAATCAATGTGGGCTCAATTATTATATTAGCCAACTCAACCTCTGATTCATGCCAAAAATTCAATATTCAAGCGTTCAAATTCTCGAATCATCTCTTTTTGAGACGAAGTAATGCGGCAACTTCTGCATGATTTTTCCTACTTAAAGCGTCAGCTACAGCATTTACTTTTCCAGGACAATAATTTATTCTAAGATCATAATCCTTGATTAACTCCAACCATCTTCTTTGTCTCATATTTAATTCCTTTTGAGTGAATAAATATTTAAGACTCTGATGATCTGAATAAATCTCACATCTTTGCCCATATAAATAATGTCGCCATAACTTGAGAGCAAAGACAACTGCTGCTAGCTAAATCGTGGGTAGGATAATTTTTCTCAGAGGGTCTCAATTGCCTTGAAGCATAAGCAATTACCTTACCATTTTGCATCAACACAACCAAGCCCATTTTTTGATGCATCGCTGTGAACAGTGAATGGTATTTCACTATTTGGCAAGGTTAATATCGGTGCTGAGACCAATCTTTTCTTTAACTCCTGGAAACTTTCCTCTCTCTTATCATTCCATTCAAACTTCTCATACTTTTGAGTCAATTGGGTAAGGGGTCGAGCAATTTTTGAAAAATCCTTCACAAATTTTCTGTAATAACCTGCTAACCCCAAGAAGCTTCTTATCTCTGTAACATTTTCTGGTTGTTTCCAACTAACAATTGCTTCGATCTTTGCAGGATCCACAGATACACCTTTTCCTGAAATTACGTGCCCTAGAAAAGAAATTTCATTTAACCAGAAATCACATTTGGAAAATTTGGCATACAATTTGTGTTCTCTCAAAATTTGTAATGCCAGTCTTAGATGCTCAACGTGTTGTTCAGCAGTCGTTGAATAGACTAAAATGTCATCGATGAAACAATGACACATTTATCCAATAATGATCTGTATATCCGATTCATTAAATCCATAAATGCAGCAGGGGCATTGGTCAAGCCAAAGGGCATAACCAAAAACTCATAGTGCCCATATCTGGTTCGAAAAGCTGTTTTTGGCACATCTTCAGGCTTAATTCTGAGTTGATGATAACCCGATCTCAAGTCAATTCGGGAGAAAACGGTAGCCCCTTGTAATTGATCAAACAAATCATCAATACGCGGCAAAGGATATTTGTTCTTTATTGTTACTTTATTCAACTCTCTATAATCAATACACAACCTCAGCGAATTATCCTTTTTCCTTCAAATAAAACAGGGGCTCCCCAAGGAGAAACACTCTGAATAATTCTTGCAATTGTTTCTTTAATTCCCGTAGTTCAAGTGGAGCCATTCTATATGGTGCCTTTGAGATTGGTTCGGTACCAGGTACCAAATCAATTCCAAAATCAATTTCCCGTTTTGGTGGTAAACTCGATAACTTTTCCGGAAAACATCAGAAATTCTTTACTACCAAAATTTCCGCAAGATTATCTTCTTTCTTTCTCCCTCAGAAGCATACAGAAAGTTTGAATCCCATTGACGATGCCATTACTTAACATTAGTTCAAATGAACTAATTCCTTTTGTTGTGGAATCACCAATCCTCCAACAAAAACTCGGATCCATTTGCAGCTTGAAATTTATTTCTTTCTTGGCAATCAATTGTAACTTTTGTTTTGGTCATCCAATCATGCCCAAAATTACTTCATATTTATTTATGTCCAGTACTATCAAATCAGTAGTAGTATCATGATTCTGTAATTTAAGGGAACAATCCTTAATTACTTCCTTAGAATTCACAATACTACCAGTTGGGATCTTCACACTAAAACTTCCTGGAATCACTGTTGTGGGCATCCCGGTTCGTTTTGCTGCCTTGGGAGTGATGAAAGAGTGTGTAGCACCAGAATCAAACAAGGCATAGACGATATGATTTGCTATGGAAATATTTCCTGAATTAACGAATTATGTAAAGTTATTCAAAACGGAAACTATTAGTGTTTTCTATTATCAACCTAAATCAACTTAACAAGTCTAATTTACTACTAGGGCTTTACTCTAAGAATATTGAAATTCCTACTTTAGTAAAAGAAAAGAGTTTAACTTAGATATATACCTGCAATAAGTCCGGAAGAATAAACATCTTCATGATCCATTCCAGTCAATTCTGGGATTTGATCCTCATCATAACCACAATCCCAAGTAGTTTCAAGATTGAATAGTCGTCCTCCAGAACGATTACTCTGTCCTCCATTCTTCCTTTCAGCAGAATTACTTCCTGTACCAATTCCTGGTTTGATTGCATTCATCTGTCTTTTTGGGCAAGTGTTAGAGAAGTGCCCAGTTTGTTTACAAATGAAACAAGTAGTAACTGGTTTCTTTGGACAATCATTAATCAAATGCGTAGCATCTCCACAGAAATAACATTTATTCCTCAATTGGGGGCAAGACCTTGGCTTATGATCTCCACTGCATTTCCAGCATTTGACATCCTGACTATTTCTGCTCTTCTTACCAGAGTAGGGCCTTTGAAATATGGGTTTCTTAAATCTATTTTTGAATCTTGGCCCTTCAAATGGTCTTCTTCCGAACACATTCACCTTTTTTTCTTCTTGCTTACTTTTTCTTTTTCTAGCATTCTCTAACACCCGAGCTTTCTCCACCAAAGCCTGATAGGTGTTAACTCCAAATTCTTCTAATCTACACCTCATATCTTCATCCAACCCACTGAGAAAAACTTGCATTTTTAACTCCTCACTATTTCGGTAAGACTCAGGGGCATGTTGTAATAACTTGCTGAATTCAGTTTCATATTGATCGATGGGGCGTCCTTGCTGAAATATGCAAGAAATTAGCACTGTATTGCACTTTCAAACTTGTTGGAAAATATTCTTTTAAAATTCTTGTCGAAAAATTTCCCAGGCTATTGGATTTACCAAATCCCTTTTCTCGATTCCCACCAAGTACGAGCACGGAATTTGAGCATATAGGTACCATATTCAGTCTTCAAATTTTCTGGTACCTCAAAAGCAGCAAAAGATCTCTCCACTTGGGCTAACCAGTCTTCGGCCTCATCTGGCTGGCCGTAGGATCCATCAAAATACCTGTTGCATTTAATAAACTCAGGTAGCATGCTCCTATATGGTCTTGGTGGTAGTGGAGGCAGTGGAACTGGATCAACTGGAATTTCTGGAGGTGGTACTGGTGCCGCTGGGGCTACTGGAATCACCGGAGGTGGTGGTGCTGGTGCTGGTGCTGCTGGAGCTACTGGGATCACCGGGGGTGGTGGTACTGGTACTGCTGGGGCAGCTTGCGGACCTCCTTGTGCTAAAGCTCCAACTATATCTGCCAAACGAGCAATGGCAGCCAAAACTTCATCAGATCTATCTTGCCTTGGAGGCGGCGGTGGTGCATCTTGTTCGGGCGGAGCTGCTTGAGGTTCAGGATCTCTATGAAAAACATAAGTACGACGTGGGGGTCGTCCACGACCTCTTCCGATGGTCTGTACATCAACATGAAGAAGAAAATTTCTCGTATAATTAATAAATATAAACTATATATATTATTAAAACAAAATTTCAATAAAGTATTAACATTATATACACAATCGTACAAAGAAAATAGCAAAAGTTATACTTCTATTAACTTTTAGTCAAGTTAGATACACTGATAAGGTAGTTGCCTCCTTTAGGACAACTCTTACAAGTGGTTCTTATATACAAAAGATCACACAACTATTTACATGGAATCTTAATACATGTTTTCCTATCTCAAAAGACATCAAAGGAAAACCACAGGGAGATATTATCTAAGTCAATACACCGTCAACCCTGGATACATAAGATTCCCAAAAAGAATTCCCCCAAAATACATCAAAACCCTAATAGCAACCTAGCCTTAACTATGAGGAATAATCATGGATGATTTCTATATATACACCAAAAGTGAAATCATTTCCGACTATTCCTTCCATCTACTGCTAACTATAAGGGCTGTGCTCATCATCACACTCCATCTACTGGAGGTAAAGTCCGAGGTGGACTGTCTGAAGAAGCGATGCTAGATGAACCGTCCTCAGAGTCTGGAGCAAAGAAACCCGAAGTATCAAGTAAAGAAGGGTCAGCTATAGTATCCGTAGACATGGGAGGCTGAACATCAGCAACAGCTGCATCCCCTGTAAAAACCAAGTCCCCAACATCCTGTGGTGGCAGAAAAGGCTCCTGAACAAAAGGGAAACTATCATCTCCGGCAGGAAATAACTCAATGGAAAGCTCCTGAAATGTCATAGGCAACGACTCCAAAGGAGACATGACACTCTCGGCAAACTGCCAAGCCTGCTGAACAGCCTCAGGTGTCTCATCCTCTATCTGAACACCAACCTGAGAGACAGGCTCCCATATCGGCTGATACACAGGGTCCATAATAGACTGAGGCGGGGGTCCCAAAAGGCGGAGGTATCGGTGGTAACGGAAAGTCCCACGTCGGTACGATCTGTCCTGCCAGTGCTGATAAGGTGGGAAAATCATCTGCTGCTGCTAAAGAATATCCTCCTGTATCAGGTCCCACTGGTGGTGGATGCGTAGTCGGTATCCATCGCTGTGCATATGCTGAAAAACTCCCGCATGATGGGCAGCCATCATAGCCTGGTGATCTCTACAGAAATCTCTAGCATATGCTAACTCTGGACTCATCTGTACCCAAGTCCTAAAATCAGGTCTGCCGGGTGGTGTCCCAGGGCCAACTAAGAATATCACATCCTCAAATGGCACTCCCTCATGTCCAAATAAAAGTGCCACCTCCTCAAGAACATACATAGTCTCAATATCAGTCAGACGTCCAGCGGATGTATGAAACTGCAGCTTAAGCATCCTATCATGCCATTCACCCCACAATCCTGCTCGCCACCAAGTAATAACTGTATCTATATCCTTAGGCCTCCCGTATAGAGCAAGATCCTCGCAAAGAACACGAAGTCTATGACGATAGGAAATCAGACTCTCTCAGGTTGAAGACGGAAAGTGATCCACTCATCCCGAACTTGAAGATAAGATTTCTACAAAAAAATAAGAAAAAGAAAAGAAAACTAACTTAGTTCTTTATTTTCCATAAATATATCTATAAAATATAATTCTATAATTACTATATATTACCCACTCGGTTATACCCCACTCATCTCTCAGTAAGGTTTGTTTTCTTACTTCTAAGGTCTGATTAAGCGCCAATGCTTAAACACCGCTCTGATACCAATCCAAAACTGTCACGCCCCGAGGGTATCTTAGACGGGACAGTTCCGCCATACACAATATCCGGCTTAAGATTTAAATCATAAATCTCTTAAAGCCATAAATATTGTGCAGAAGCGTATCCTGAATAGATAACCACAGGGTTTGATAGTACCAGATTAGCCATATAAAATACAACTAATAGTCTCAAAACTAACTTAATAACTACTGCAGAAATATAACATTAAAAGAAAAGTAGTTTAAGAGTGTATACAACAAAGCAGTTGGGTTACTGATCCTATAAATATTACAATCCTGTTTCAAAGATTTATTTAAAAACCCCTCCCAGGAAAAAGAAAAGGAACTCTCTTCAACCCTCGTATCCTTCCCTCAAAACCCTGAATCCAAAGGGGAGCTAACCTGAGGGTAGCCTCGTCCTGACTGGTACCAAAGATAGTCCTGTGACAATAAACTGTAAGGGAGTGAGCGACCACAGGCTCAGCGAGTTATATTCCTCACACTATACCATTCAAGCAAGTTATTAATTCAAACATATGCAATGCAAACAATCAAGTGAACAAATATATATAGCCAACCGGTAACCATATACATATTCGGATTTGCGCCCTCCGAATCCGGGGTTGGGGTACATCCACTCATCAGCACCCAGATTAATATACTTCGGGAATCAAATTTCTCAAGAAAACTTTTTATATATCAAAATAATATACATATAACAACATCCCAGTGAAGTAATAAATCCGAAACAATGACCCGGCGCGATTCTAGGAGAAGGGCCGTCTCCCCAGGACGACTTAGTTCCCATTCCCCTAGAACAAGGCCCATGGTACACACTAGGTATATACCACTTCGGTCCTCCATGTTCACCATCCTCACGGGACAGTGCGGCCCATCCGGATCAAGGTGTAGTGGTGATGGCCTTCTACGTGCATGAATGCTATGCATGAACGTATTCAATTATTATGTCAGATTGTTTTATATTTATTTACTTGGTGTGCAAACAAGTTTCATACACTTTCATTTCTATTCTATAGCATCCAATGGGTTAGAATATACTTACAATATTTTATCAACCAATTCAAGTAACCACAGTCACAGTTTATTTCCCAACCCCTTAATATTTGATTACATGATTAATTCTATTCTACAACCACAATCAAGTATAGAGATCATAGGAATATACTCACCTGTCCATATTTCTTGTCAGTCGTAATAGTCAACAGGCAGATCAAGCTCAGAGTCAGAATCACCTGAATATAAGTAAAGATGGAAATATACTATAAGAATTGACTAAAAACATCTAATATATAAATATATATATATATATATACTCTACTACAGACTTCCTATATTCTGGAATCTATTACTAAAACCTTATATAGCTAATATAAATCGATTTAACGTAGATTATACGTACAAACGTAGTTTACTAATTATTTTTGAGCTATATGAAATATACGCAAAATAATAATAGTATCCAAATAAATAAAAATATCATTATTAAGGATAAAGAAAATTTTAATCAAGTAACCTAAGTAATTAAACATATAGATATATATATATATATATATAGTATTGAAAGGGTTAAAGGAAATAATTTAATAAACACGAATAATAATAATAATAATAACAATAATAATAATAATAATAATACCATATTTAAGTCTATGTATATATAAGCATATAAAACAAATAGATTAACATACTTATTTAATTAATATAATTAATTCTATATATATAAAGCATAATATAAAAAATATAACAAGAAATATAATATATCCTATAGTATATATATGTATGAATATATATAAATATATAGCATATAAGAGCTTATACATATACATATATACATATATAATAATCATATTATATATAACATATACATATATATATATATATATAACTCCATAAGAAGCAGCAGAGCTGCTTCGAGAAGGAGAAGCAGCGTGGCCGCTGCCGCTCGAGCGCTCATCTGGAGCGCCTGCTCGAGCTCTGCTGAGCGCTCGCTGTGCGCTCCATGAGTGCTCGCTGGGCGCTCCTTCAGCGCTCCTTGAGCGCTCGCTGGGCGCTCCTTCAGCGCTCCTTGAGCGCTCGCTGAGCGCTCTGAGTGCTGGAGCGCTGCTCGAGCGATAGCTCGAGCCCTCCATGAGCACTCGCTGAGTGCTTCTGAGCGCCAGCTTGAGCGCTCCATGCGCGCTCGCTGAGCGCTGCCCAGCGAAGACAGAGCAGGGGGCTCTGTCAGAGTGCGGTGGTGCGGGTGTGTGTGTGTTGGGTGATACGGTGGCTGTGCTGGGGTGGTGTTGCGTGGCTGTGCGGTGGTGCGGTGAGCTGAGGTGGAGCGTGTGTGCTGCGTGGCCATGTGAAGAAGAAGAAGACGAAGAAAAATAAGAAGAAACAGAGGAGAAAGAGGAAAAGAAACAGAGGAAGAAGAAGAAGGACTCACCTTGCTTGGATGGTGGCTCCCACGGAAGAAGAGAGAAGAACAAAAGGAAAGAAAAAGAAAAGAAAGGAAAAAGAATTCAAACAGAGAGAAAAAAAAAAAAGAAAGAAAACCGAAAGCTTCAGAACGGAAAAAAAGAAAAACAAAAGAAGAAGAAGAAGAAAAAGAACGCAGCTTACTATATATATATATATATATAAATCCAAAGTCAAAGGGAGCTTGTGGTCAATAAACCCAACTGTCAGACTTATCCTTCGCAATTCTTCTTTTATATATATATATACACTAAATTAATCGCAACATGGATTTTCTTAAATTTCTTGTTGACTAATCGTCTCGGAAAAATTTAATCCAAAAATAAGGAATATCCAATTTAAACAAAATAGCACGGTCTAAATTTTTAATAGTAAATCGAATAATATTGTTATCGTATAAGATCAAATATTCAGACAACATTCGGACAACGAATTTATAAATAAAATCTTTAATTAATACTGTTTAGAGTAGATTCATAATTGAATAAAGAAAAATTAGTTTATTAAGAAGTTTATACTCAATTTGGTAAATAAAAATAAAGGAATCAAAATAATAATCAAAATTATCATGACAATTTAAGAAATCAGAAATCGAAAATTTTTCGGAGCTCACAATATCTATGTAGCTATATATATCTTTTAGAGCATATAAGCTCCTTTGTTTTGCAATTTATTTACTTTCCTTGCAATTTATTTACTTTCAAGTTATTTTAAGACTAGTCTTTCTAGTCTTAGACTTGTCCTCATCAAGTCAAAATAGTTTTCTTTTCCTTTGGGGACTAGTCTATTCTTAGTCTCGGGATACCTTGATGAAGCTAAGGTTCCAATACTTGACATATTTCTTTACTAGCTTATTTCTTTAATTTTTATGTCTTTCTTATGTTTTCATAACTTTATGATTTCATATTCATGAACATGCATGAACATATTGATTTTTGTCTCAACAAGATAAAAGAGGAAAAGTTTTCTTAAAATAGAAGTTCTTCTCTAAAAATAAATGTTGTTATGAAGGAAGTAATTTTTCATTAAAATTAGGAATTTATCTTAACAAACTTTTTCTAGAAATCTAGAGGAGTTCATTATAAATTTTAAGAACATAGAAATTTTTAAACAATATATACATACACTTTATAAAGTCATAAAATGGAAAAAAATTCTTGATTAAACAAAAGTTTTACTAAACTTCACCTTTCATCAATACTAGTTTGACAAACACCAAGAAATTTACTATCATAAAAGTATAATGATCTTAAGAAATAAGAAAATTTTTTATAAATATAAAATTATTGCTACTTTCAAAAAGTATTAGAAACTAAGCTTAGAAAATAAAAATCATTCTTTAGAAATTTAAAAAGACTAAGGAAATGAAATTAAGGAAAATAAAAATACTCATTTAAAATAATTTGAGATATTTTCTAGTAAGCTAAGAGGAAATTTTCAAAAGTTTCACTTTTCAAAATCTTTAGAAGACTTTACTTTTACCAAAATTCATGGTTGAGACAACTTCATTAATTTCATGCATTTGATATGAGTCAATGAATACATATATAAATACATTTCAAAGGTTTTACAAAACTGTTATAATATCTATCTCTTTGATATAAGTTTTTGTAAAAAGAAGGAAGCAAGTTTTGTGAAATTCGTGGTGAATCTTATCACCACTATTTCGGAGCTCAAATAACTTAATTTGATGAAAATAGTTTTAGAAATAGATAGATCTTTTCAAGTAGGTAGAAAATGGTATATAATATGCGAAATTCTGAGTTAAAATGAGCAAGTTATGGCCATTTTATGTTGGAATTTCCTTCAATCCAATTTTACCGCGAATTCAAGATAGATGTAGAATCTTCAAAAGTAAAAATTCTATGAAAGACTCATTTTGGGTATTTCATCTTTTTTAGGTGAAGAAGGAACCGATATCGCCTTCCCGAAAGATTATTTTGACTGGGAGCGATCATCATGGAGTGAGTTAATCCCTTACTAGTTACATTTCCTTGTTTGTGCTTGTAAGTAGTAGCACTAGAAAATAAGGAAAAAGATAAATGAACAAATGTTGTGTGATTTGGATTCATGATTAATTGAATAAAAGTTAAGACTATCGAAAGAGGAATTGATGAATAATTTATGTTTTCTTGCAATCATATGATGAATATTGTTTTGATCACGTTTAACTTGAACTCGACAATAATGGAATAACCCTATATTGAAAACGATTCATGCATATCATATTTGTGAGTCACATTTATTTTTCACTACTATTCTTCGTGTGGGGAAACGAGGAGTTGTAGTGGTGGCTAGCAGGAGCCGAAATTCTACATGGACAAGTAGAAGCCGAAAAGTCTACAGGACAAGTAGGAGCCGGTAAGTCTACAATTATTGATGGTCGTATGGGCCAGTAAGCATCCAACCCTTGACATGGAGGGCATAAAATCCATGCTACACATGGTTTTCAGTTAATCGTGTGTATTTTGTTTACTCATGTAATTGATGCATTCTTATGTGATTGTCTAAATACTTGTGTGTTTTATGGAAATGTTTTGTAGATGGGAGTTATCTCACTAAGCTAGTTTTCTTATACCCCTATTGCTTTTTGTTACAGTATGATTACTTGTGGTTGGCACCAAGGAGCCCCTTTTGTCAGGTATAAGCCAAAGCTACTAGGAGTTTTTGGAAGAAGTTCATATGTATTTAGTTTTGAATGTAGACTTTTAAGAAAAATCTCTACAGTAAACCTATGTTGTATTTATGTATATTTTGATGATGGCTTAGTTGAACAAGACTATTAGAATAGGGGAATGCCCCTATGAATTTATAAGAGACTTTTATTCCAATGAATATAACATATAAGTTCTTGCATGCTTTTATTATCTGCTTAAACGTAATACCCCTGTAAGTTTCCTACTATCTTGGAAGCACACCTTACACGTGATATCAAAGCTCCTGCTTGACTAAGGTTGTCATTCATTAGCTTTAATATTATGTGCGGCAGACTACCACGTTTAGGGTACTCTCCGGGTCGTGACAACTCGTAAGCTCAAGCTGATAAGGAGCTTGTGAGCTCAGTTTGATTAGAAGCTCATTTAACAAACTTACGAGCTCAAAAATAAATTGAATAATTAAAAAAATAAACTTAAACTTCAAATGTAGCACACAAAGCATTACAAATGACTCCATGTCTCATTTATTAATTAGAGATATGTGAAAATAACTCAATGGTGTTGCCTCTCACTCATGAAGCAATGTGAGACTTATAACTTATGCATTTTCATACACAAGTAATACATATCACACATGGAGAATATTCTTTGTGATCCGGCCTTAAAGCTAGGCCACATTACTAAAGAGGTAAATCCAAGTGGATGGCTTTGAGTGAGTGGTATAACTTTTATAGAGTATTAGTGGCAAGTTCCTTTGCCAAATAATTCATATGGGACAAGAAATAAAGAGATAGGCACAAGAGCTTTTGTCTTTTGTCCCACATGAAAGCAACACAAGCCAATACATCCCTTTCTCCTTATAAAATGAAGCTTACACTTACATCTTTTTTGTTTTATTTTTTACTTACATGAATTTGAAAATAAAATCTTATGTATAAAATTTAAGATTTAAAAAATAAATTTAAAATGAAAACTTAAAAATAATTTTAAAATATATTTAAAATAATAATAAATGAAATATTATAATAAATAATATAAAATATTGTATATTATATAAAGATCTCAAAATCACTTAGTTAAACAAACTTCATTTTGAGTTCAAGCTCAGCGTGTTTACCAAATGAGCTTGAGCCAAGTTGAGCTCGAATAGCTCGTGAGTAACTCAACTTGTTTGCACTCTTAAAACTAGAAGTGATGGTTAAGGGGATCTAATGCAAATCTATCCTTATTTACTCAACCTTTGAAAGAATTAGATTTTCAATCAATAATCCTTTTAAATAAAATGAAAGGAAAATGTTTCTAATAGTATATTATATTTATATAACAATAATGAATTACCATAGATGAAATACACATAACTATATATTTGTATTTTTGTTTATTTCATAACACTATTTTTATCGATACCTACTTTAAAATTAATCTCATGTCACATTGGTATGTAGAAATTGTTTAGACTTGAATGAAATGGAATAGGATAGATTAGAATGTGATGAGTTCTGAAATGACAAATGGAATGTTTATAAAGTGTGTTGTGAAAAATTTCCCTACTAATAAATATACTGTGATAGAATAAATAGCTAAGTTAGAAACGTTGATTTTGTTAGTTCTGATAAGTCACATTTCTGGCTTCTAAGAACCCATCCAAATATTGGAAAAGGAATTGAATTCAAAATTGAGATTTCATTTTAGATTCATTTCCATGTACAAAACATGACACTAGAGAAACTTTCATAATCAATGCCCTAAGATCTATTTAAAATTCGAATACCTATATTTCATTTTCTTTCTTTTCTCATTATTATTTCTTACTAATTTACCTAAGTTAATATAACTTTGTCTATGATTTAATTAGTTGACACTTTGTAAATTTGCTATTAATTCAATCTTCTACAAAATTTCTGTCATTTTATGGGTTCTATTTTTTAAAAGTACTAGCATAGAGAATCATTGTGACAATTCCGGGGGAGGATCGAGTAGGTTTTTTCATTGCATCTTAGTAAAGTTTCTTTAATAGGCATATGATGGTTGGAAGATTGTAGATGGTTTTCACAATTGTAAATAATATATAAATAAAAAGATTCAATTGAAAAAATAAGTACCTTCATTCTTTAGGTTCATTCTTTTACTCTTGGAAGTACGCTAAGAGATTACCTTTTGTAGAACTTTGTAATGAGGAGTATTATTTGATTCATGAAGAGGAATGCCAATGGGCCCTTTTATTATTATGGTTACTAAGCGCACTATAATAGGGCGCCTATGAATCTTATACCTTTGTTTCAGCAAAACATTCTTATCCCCCTATCTCTTTCTTCTCAATAGATGTCTTAAAAACCCTTGGATCTACACTATTCTTATTAGATTCAATCAACATTAATCTAACTACTTTTATTTATGATGTTTTTTCTACGTAAATTACCATTAAAGTAAGGTGGAAGCTCCTATGAAGAAGAAAGAGATAAAGAAAGAGATGTCAAACTTTAGAAAATAAAGGGATGATTTTCCTTTTCCAGTTTTCATTTCTATTTACATACTACTAGTGATAGTTATGAATAGTTTTGTTTATTTTGTTACATTCTATTGCTTTGTAGTTACTGTCTTGTTTGTAAATAGATATAATTTTACACAAATCCCCTCATCCACTAGGTCTCCTAACTATGATCCCTTTAGTTATAACATTTTTCTCTCCTCAACCAATGCAACCTTGACCTTAAGGTTATGATAGTGATATGCAAGTTAAAAAACTCTTACATCCTCTAAAGTCGTATCTTTAGATGGTAAAGTGTAGCCACTGACCAATATATAGTGGATGTGTTTGCCATGTCTAGTCACTACTTTCTATTTTAGTTAAGATAGAGGTTGAATAAATGGTTAAACACAACATTAGAAGATAAATCTAAGGATGGAAAAATCAACCCATGTACCTTTTTGAATGTAGAGACATGAAAGAAATCATGAACATAGAGCTAGTTGTAAGTTGTAACCAATAAACACAGGTCGCGGTTCGTTGAATCAACTCAAGAAGAATATAATACCTTTAGTCAAATTTGTAGTGGTTGCTTGAGTAAGTGAAAATTTATTATGTGGTTGCAACTTGACAAAAATTTTATCACCTAGCTCAAATTATATCTCCAACCTCCTTTGGTCCAAAAAAATTTTCAATATAGTCTGAGCTTCTTCAAGATTTTGCTTCAAAGTCTTGAGAATTTGATCTCCAATACTCAAATCTATATCAAGTCCCTCTAGTTTTGTATCCCTCGTACATAAGAGGGTATCACTAGGAGGGTCATGACCATACACCACTTAAAACTTACACTTAAATGAAATTAGGTGTTATAGGCATACTCTGTCCATGATAAATACTTGATCCAAACATTTAAACAATCCATAACAAACTTTATAAAATCTATTGGATAATTTCATTCAAAACATGTTTTATCCATTAGATTGAGGGTGGTAAATAGTACTTATATTCAATGTAATTCCATTGAGACAAAAAACTCCTAAAATTTGCTCAAAAAAATGGGATATTAACACATTTGTACATAAATAACTTTGTAATTTGAACACCATTTGAGTACAAAAAGAGATGCGACTTTGGTGGTAGTAAAATTAGACCCCAAATCCCCTAAGTGACATTATATAAAGAGTTTCTCAACTACAACTAAAATCACTATGTGGCTTTTAGAGGCATGTAATGAAATTTATGCTAATATCCTCACAAACCCTCTTAGGAATTGGAAGATGGTCAAATAAATCAGCTAGTAATTTTGTCAAAATACTTGACTTGTTGACATATGAGACACCACCAAACATATCACTCCACCTAAGAACGCATGACTTCCAAAAAAAAAAAAATTCACTAGACAAATGTTTATAAGTCTTCATAAGTCCATAATAATATGAGTTAAGAGAAGCATGATATTCATGCAAAATAGTAGGAATAAGATAATAGTGAGGCACCGAAAATAATTATGGCCAATAGTACACAATATTATCCTTCCACTACAAATCTTAATTTCTATATCATTGCTTTCCCCTGCTTCAAGTCGCATATTAAGTGTTGAATGGTAGTAATCATAGTAAACTCTTACTCTATCTTAATAAATTGAATGCAAAGTGCAAGGATTCTAAAATATACTAGGGATGTAAACGGTCGGGTTTGGGTCGGGTCATTCTATCCCAACCCGACTCGATTATAAAATGGGTGTCCCAGATTCCGACCCGACCCAATTATAAAATAAGTGTTACTTTATTAAATACGTGGTCGAAACATTGAATGAGGGTTTAGATTACATGACATTGACTCATTAGTCTAGAATTTTCTGTGCCTTTGGGAGCCGAACAATTATTGAAGGAGAAGATAAGGCTTTCACAAATGCGCTTTACCAAAGAAATCCGTGAAACAGCTTCGCAAAGTTCCAACTTTATCATATCCTAATAGATTTTGACAAAAAAAAAATCCTGATTGATCTTATATAATGCACTATCAGTAGCATCAATATCTAACGTAAAGATTGCTGTCAAAAGACTTCAAAATTTTGGCTAAAAAAAAAAGAAAAAAAGAATTCAAAATTTCTTGAAAAAATCTCTCTCAGTTTAACTTTTGGTCTTTAATTCATTTCGGACAAGGTTCGTGTAATTTTTCCAACCTTTTTTTATATTGTTTATTATATTATGTAACTAAATATATTTAACATTATCTTTAATCTATTACATAATTAAATGCATCATTTTATTATTTCATTAAATTATTATCGTAGTGAGGCATGTTGAGGAGGGCAAAAATTTCAATGGAGTTGATAAAGATCCTAATTTTTATTTAAAAAAATTAGAAAACGTTAAAGACAGGTAAAAAATTATTAAACATGAAAATTGAATATATAAGGTAAAGTCAGTAACTCAAGATATGTCATTGCCTAAAATTATTAGAAGACTTACATATATCTATATATATATATATAATACATCCAACTCAAAATAATAATAATAATAATAATAATAATAAAATGATGACACTACACGAATCTATATATTCTTGATTTATTTGTCATTATATACATATATATAATATTATTTTTTCTGAGAAAATTAATTTTTATACTTTGTTGTATTGCATGGGAAAGAAATGAATTTTGAAAAAGTGGGGAAGGTTGCACATGGAAATCGATTTTCTCTGGATAATTAGTCAGTGATTATTAATTATAAATATAATTTATATCCTATTATGTGACTCAATACATGAATAACAAAATGATTATATGAAAAGCATCATTCAACTAATAAACAAGTAAATTCCTTAAACTAAAATTTTTAATTTTTTTAATTAAATCGGGTCGGGTTTTCCCAATGGGTTATGAGTATAACCCAAAACCCGACCTTAAACCCTATAGGGTTTTTAGTGGGGCGGGCGGGCGAGTACCCTATAACGACCCGCCCCGATTGCATCCCTAAAATATACTATTTGATCTCCTCCTTATCTAAATAGTCCTTGACTTGATTCTCATAGTCTTGTTTGTGCATAATGGTATAATCTTACCCCATTAATTTGGAAAGATATATATTATATATATATATATATTTGGTATTTGAAAGACCTAAGTTAACACTTCTTTTAAGCTTTTGTGGCCTATTCTGATTATAAAATATGTTCCCAACAAATGTTGCCGTCATTTCTTACTTGATTCCATAATAGCATATAATTCACTATCATAAGCAAAAGCCTTGCGTGTAAAGGAAATTTTTTACCAAAATATGCTATAGAATGATTATTGTAATATCACAACTCCCACATCATTGCCCACAATGTTAGTTTCTACTACAAATTGTTTCGTGTAGCTAGCGCTAACATTAACGCTTTACACAAAGCATTCTTGAGCTTATCAAAAGCCTTCTCCAATCGAAAAAAAAAATTATCTTACTAATCCATATCATTAAGTAGACTTGATATGATTGCAAAGCCATGAATAAGTCTTCGATAATATCTAGATGAAACCAATAAAAGCTTTTAACTCCTTAAAAATAATGGAATAGGCTTTTGAACAACTTCTTAGTACATTCAAGATGCACCCTCTATTTAGAAATAATATGACTAGGGTATTCAATGGTGTCCTTTCCAAAAGAACACTTAAACTCCTTCAAATTAGATTGGTTATCCAAGAGGATTTGAAGTACACGACCCAAATATTATGTTGATCCATAGATGTAATGGAAACTCAAATATCATAGAAAAACACAATGACAAACTTCCTCTAATGGGGTTAAAAGAGTCTATTCATTGTGGAATGAAAAGTTATTAGGGCATTACTAAGGTCAAATGACATTACCACAAATTCATAATGGAGTTCATTTGTTCTAATGCTATTTAGCAATATTCTTTAGATGAATGCAAATCTAATGGTAACTATAACAAATCTAGCTTAAATATTAATCTTATTGAGAGCTTGATAGTTAATACTAAATTACTAAGAACCATATTTTTTTTTTCACTAACAACATAGGTGAGGAAAAAGGACTTATAATGTGTTGTATAACTCCTTATGTCAACATATCAAACACTTGTTTCTCTTTCAACCTTTTGAAATTTTACTAATATTGGTAAGGTTTTACATGAAAAGGTATAGCTTCATTAATCAAGTGAATCTTGTGTTGTACATGATGAAAAGGAGCAATGATGAAGCATGAAAGCTAATACTTCCTAAATCTTTTGTATTCATTATACTATCATCTTGAGAAAATTTAGTAACTTATGCATCATGTATTTATCATCATCATTATCTAACAATCTTTAAAATTATGGTCATGCTTAGCCATCAATTATGCATAGGCAAGTTTCTTTATAGATAAGATAGGTTTATAAGATAGGATAGGCAAAAGAGGTGCTTAGGCATAGTAGAATTAGGTTGTGAAATCGAAGCAATAGATCTATAAATGTTTGTGGCATAACTATGAGGTTTTTAAAATTGGATAGTAGAATACTATCAATAAAAGCATGAAAAAGATGTAAAAGATGAAAAAGTGCATTTAGTGTAAGAAGTATGATAAAAATATTTAGCTTCATATTGCTTAGCCAACTAGATAACATGCATTAAATTAGTCAGTTATGCTAGTTGAACATCTCTATAAGTATAGGGTTTTAAACTAGAACAAAGTAGCTTAAAGAAAATGATAGTGGCAATCCAACTATCCTATTTGATAAGGATTTAAATTTTGATTGATAATTTTCAAGTGTGTCATGTTGAACCAATTTTTTACAGTAGTCCTTAAGCATTATCATACCATAAAGGGCTAAATTGCTACTCCAAAGACTTTGGTAAAATTATTTCAATAACTTTGTAGGAAATATAATTTATTTTGTCATTTGTTGTAATTAGTTGGAAAGTTAATGGTAGGAGGTAAGATTAGTGTATTATCACCACTAACCATGTTACAAATGCGTATAAATGGGTCTTATTATGTGAAATTTTGGTATTTCATAAAGAACTATTTTCTTCTTTGTTTTTCATCATGGTAGCATAGTCCAAGATCTAGGGCTAATAAATACATATGAGCTTTGTCAATGAAACCCTAAATATCCTTGATCCCAAAATTAAATTTAGGAATATTTGTCCATCTAATCTTACTTCGTCAAAGATGAATCAATTCATCACTTCAAAACTTAACCCAAGTTCCTTAAATCTATCAAAAATAGATCAAACACTCTAAATTATTCAACATAGGTTGAATGGAAGTAATTTTTGTGAATGGTTTCAGTATGTAAAATTGGTGATGCAGGAAAGGCTAAGTATGGGTATTTAACAGGCTCATGTATTACTCCTATTCAAAATACTCTAGCATATAAAATTTAAGAGTTAGAAAATGCATTAATCATGACTTGGTTAATTAGTTCAACGGAACCTAAGAATGGAAAGACCTAACTAATCTAGATTACAACTCATAAAATTTGACAAATAATTCAAGACGTTTATTCTAGAGTTGAAAACGCATCCCAATGCTTCAAGATTAGATCAGAGCTGCATTTAACATCTTAGGGAAACCTAACAATTATAGACTATTATAACATGTTAGAGTAATTATGGAAAGAGATGGATGTGTTATATAACTTTGGTTAGTCTTGTGTAGAGGATGGTATTAAATTATCAAAGATGGAGGAAAAGGATCATGTTTTTTATTTCCCACAGCGGCTTAATCCAGACTTGGATGATTTCGAGGAAGGTTGTTGCATAGGAAACCTTTTCCAAATATGAAGGAGGCCATTGTAAATGTATGAAGAGAAAAAAGTTGGAGGAAATATGTTAATATCCCATGCTCATTTTGACTAAAGTATAGGAGCTTCGACTTTAGTTAGATGAAGGGAATATGCATGACATTTGACACTAAAAGGCCAAAAAGGGAATATGGTGTGATGTGTGCATACCTAATCATAACTGTGGCACATGCTAGAAGTTACTTAGAAAGCCAGAACATCTGAATCTAAAAAGATCAAGGATGCCTTCTAAAAGCGTGCATTTGGTGGAAAGTAATACATCAAGTAATTCTTTCTCAAAACTTATCTCTAACATTAGAGCAAATTGATATGTTGCATTAGCTCTAAAGAAAGATGCAAGTCAAAAGTGAAAATGATAAGGCTAATGGAGTGTCTCCTAGTGTAGCCATTGCCTATACAGGTAATTTTTTTATGAATAAAAACTCTTATAAGAGTGACAAATGGATTATAGGTAGTGGAGCAACATATCACATGTGTAACTCTTCGTTGCACTTCTCTACATTTACTCCGGGTGAATATCATACATTATTAGTCAATGGAGAATGTATTGTTTCAAAAGGAAAGGGTAAAGTGAAAATAAAAGATCTAATGTTAAATGGTACTTTATTCATGCCTTAGCTACAATATAATCTAGTGTCTATTAGCAAGTTGACAAAAGATTTGAATTGTAAAATAACTTTTACCTCTGTTTACTGCTTATTTCAAGACCAATCCTTGGAGAAGATGATTAGAAGTGCTGATGAAAGATGTAGTCTTGACTATTTGAAAAGTTTGTTTGATTCTAAGTGTTTGGTCACTAACAAAAGTTAGTAATGGGATATTATGCTATTGCAATTGTGTCTATGACATCTTAATTTAGTTTGTTTGAATTGTTTGTTTTGAATTTGTTCATAAACAAAGACATTGGAATTTTGAATTGTGAACATTGTGTTATTTCTAAATTCAAAAAGAATTCCTATAATACCAGACCTTATGTCCCTTCTAAACCTTTTTACCTTATTCATATTGATACTTAGGGACCATCAAAAGTCCTTGCACTTTTTGGATATAAATGTTTCATTACACTTATTAATGATTACTCTTGAGTATGTTAGGTATTCCCCTTAAAGGAAGAATTAGAAGCTTTTACTATAGTAAAAAACTTCCACAAGTTTATTATAAATATGTTTTAGTCTTAAGTTCAAATCTTAAGAACTGGTTAGGAATACTTTTTAAGGGAATCTGACAACTATCTTACCGAGCATGGTATAACTCATCAAAGCTCATGTTCGTATACTCCTCAATAAAATAGAGTATCAGAGTGTAAGAATCGATAGTTAGTTGAAACTACTCGGATGTTGTTATTTTCAAAGTATGTCCTAAATTATTTTTGGGGAGAAGCAATGCTCACTTTAGCAATTGACTTCTTTCTAAAACTTGGGGATTCAAAAATCTATGAGTGTTCTATGTGATTCTTATCCTTAACTTCATTTTCTTACTTTCTTGGCTCCTAAGGTGTTTGGATGCACAACATATGTCCTAAAAATAATCTAAACAAACATAAATAGAAGGAAAAACATTAAAGTGCATTTTTCTTAGCTATTCTTCTAGTCAAAAGGGCTACAAATGCTCTTATCCCCTAGCTAAAAGAATGATAGTGATATTAGATATTTGATTTTGTGAGGATGAGTCATATTATGAGTCCAATCTACCTACTTATACATAGAGTAACTTACATGATCCTAAAATATTGTGTTTTTCACTTAATTTCTACCCTATATGCCCTTCTATTGTGGAACAAAACTCAAACACAGAAATTGACCCATGTGAAACACTGCAAGTAGAAATTTATGTAAGAGTAAGTGAGTCACAAGATTGTGCTTCTAAGCATGTAAGCCCTAGAAAATTTCAGTAAATAATTTCAAGATGAACTTCGAAAATAAACCCTAAAAATCACTCCAAATTAAAACCAAACTTAGACTAGTCCTAAATCATAAACGAATTCAGAAATTTCTTAATTTTGAGGAAAATAAGAATCCTTAAATACAAAATAAGAACTCAACATACTTCAAATCCAAGACCACTACATATGACAAATTTCGTACTTAACTCCGACTCGTAAAATCGAGTAATATAGAACCCAAAAACAAATTATTAAAAAGTAAATAACAATTAACTTTCGGAAACGAAACTCAATTCGAGAATTTTGAAAACATTAAGAGATATTAAATACTTACAAAAATAAAATTTAAAATAAATTTTTCAAATCAAATATGTTGTATAAACATAAAATATTAGTTTCCAAATTGGCAAAGATCTATACCGGAAAACCACCTGGAAACGCTAAGTGGAATACAATAGTTTAAGTCCGGCAATCTAACGCTCTTAACCCTAGAGGCCGAGGCGTAGTTTAAATGTGTAGAATAGCTCGTAGTAATATAAGTTCGCTTAAAATATCAGATTGGTAAATTTTTTCTATTTCGAACCTATTCGGATGCAGACTTCGAAAAGCGTGTCTCGGGGCTTGAGATATAAAAAATATACCATTAGTTCCGTTAGACTCGTAATTTTATAAGATTTCCAAATATATCAGTTATATAATTTTTTGGGTTATAAAAGTTACAGTTATAACCTTTTTATTGTATTTTCATTACTATCAGTAATTAATCAGTCTTTTGCACTATTCATCTATTTCATTACATGATTTTATTTTTATAAACCCTTATAATTTTAGATAAATATTTTATATATTATAGAAAATTTGCTTTTATAAAATTTAGTTAGTTTCGAGCTTTTACGGGATCAGATTCTGTTTAAGACCCGATACTAAAAATAAATAAATTAATTTAATAATTGGAAAATATTTGAAAAATATTTTTATTTTCATAAAATAATTTTTTAAGAATTTTTCAGGTTATAAAAATATTATTTATAGCCCATATTCGGTATTTTGATCATACCGGTAACATATTTGTTGAAATACTAAAATAATTCAAATAATTATTTAATTTTATTTATGAAAATTCTGCCACTCATTTAAAAATATTTTTCCTAATTTTATTTTGTATTTTTCTTAATAAAAAGTAATTTTTCTAGCACATACTTCAAGTACATCTTTCACACATTACTTCCTTTTCACTTTAATCTTTTTACACTTTATCCCACACTTCATGGTAGATTTTTCCCTTCTTTTTTCTGCCCTTGTCCTTTAATTTACTCCCAATTTGACTAAAATAAATATATTCCAATCCTTCTTAAAGAAGCAACATATATACATTACTTACACATTTCAATTTTAAGTCAAAATTCAAACAAATTCCTCTCTCTCTCCCTCTTTCTTTCACGTGCAGCTCCCCTCCCCTTGGCTGCCCTTGTTTTATTTTTTCTATTTTTCATTTAATATACTTCTCTCTCCATTTAATGCCTCTCAATTATTTCCTTTCATTTCCCTTTGAAACCCTCTCTCTTTTCCTCTTTCTTCCTTTTTTTGTTCTTGTTCTTGCAAGAACACAAGCTACCCTCACTCCTAAACTTTGCTTCCACACTTCATTCTTGAAGATTTTTAAGTAAACTTCTTCTTAAAGCTTCCATAGGTGATATAGGTAAAGTATGTGAGAGTTTCATGCATCAAATGACATTCCATAAGCTTAAAAGCTAAGAATGATGATGCCAAATGAAACACTCCTCTTCTCTATGATTATTATCTTGTATCATTCTTATTTTCTCTTAAAGTAGTTATAATTTGTAGATCTAACTTTTTGTAGCTTTAATTTTCGTTTATGCTTAGATTTGTCATTTGATTATTATTTTTGTTATTGCTTATGATTTAGGTATATATTCATCATTACATAACCATCTTAGTGTTCATGCATTTATAACTAGTATAGTAAGCTAGATCTAGTGTTTTGAGTTCATAAATGCATTAGACTTTTGTTTATGTTCATAAACAACTTGTAGTAGCATGATAGTAGGAAAGTTTTAGAAAGCTCAAGATCTATTTTTATTTTCAACAAAATCATTTTGAAAAATTCGGATGAAAAATGAACCATATTTAGAAAAGTTATTTTTCATTTAAATGAAGGGCTTAGAGAATAGATAACATGAATGAATGATTTTGATGAGTAAAGTTTAGATCTATAAGTTTATAGTTTACTATTATGGATTTCTTTTATATTTATGTTCATATTAAGAGTAGCTCTTGGTTTTGAACTCAAACAAAAATAGTGAAATTCGTATTTTGGCAAGACCCCTATTTAAAAACCACTTTGCAAGTGTCAAAATGAAATTTTTACTTGAGATAATGAAGGCTTAACGTATGTATATCATCAAGACCTATTTTTACAAGAATCAAAGGTGATTTTCAAAAGTTATTTTCAAAATAAAAATCTCATTTCGGATTTAGGCCAAGGTATATTTTAAAAACATGTTTTCTAACTCAAAAATGAAGTTTTTATTCAAGATATGAAAGGCTCTTAAGATATGATATGTAAGGAATGGATTTCATAAGTTTAGATAGATTTTATCAAAAGATATGTCCAAAAATAAATTTGGTAACTTCGGATCTCAACCAAGACCAATTTTGAAAACCATTTATCAACCAAAATTCATGTTTTATGTGAAGAATGAAGGATATAGGTAATAGGTATCATTAAGTAGTGATTTTTACAAGTTGGAACGAGTTTTGATGAGATTAATGTGTAAAACAAGAAGTAGAATCAAGATGAAAATTTTGAGTTATAGTCAACTTGTAGAATTCGTAACTTTGGATGATGCCCATGAAAACATCTATATCCAAGTTCAAAATAAAAGTTTTATGTATTAAATGAAGTCCTTAAGTAATAGGTATCATAAGTCTTA